>BSBK01013152.1:0-87199 GCA_027943335.1 Chamaecyparis obtusa | reverse complement strand
ACACTTTTCAACAAGGGAGGCTGCAGGCAGTCAATAAATTGGGACATCTTCTTGATTCATTTTTAATAGTGTGTACTCGTTTTAAGAACATATTGGAAAAATCTTACTTTTTAATATGCGATGAATCATTTGCTTTTGCTAATCATTCTTATTGTAAGGGAGAAAATACTTAATTTCTTCTTTTATTTTTTTGTTTGTTGTAGGTAACATGTTTTTGTTTGTGGAGGGTCCACTTTCAAATTAAAGAACCAACACATTCATTACAATAATCAACTAGCAATCGCACCTTAGTGTGCAATGGGTACACCGTAGAGTTATGGAAAGGCCATTTAAGTAATTGTTCCTTCGTTTTTCACTCCCTCTAATCCTCTCTAGATCTCCTTATCTCTTTGTCAACCTATTTGTTCCTCTTTATCTCTCCCTCTCTATGTAAAGACTCATCAATAGCACCTCATCAAATCAAACATTGTATATCTGGATTGTCAAATCTTTCATTCAAATTGCAATGATATAATTATCCTGTGGGTTAAAAGCCAAAAAAGTTGTGGCGAGAGGAGGTGTCATGAAAGTCTCCTCCCATGAAAGTTGCCACGACCTGCTATTAACACTCATTAGCATGCCACAAAACACTTTCTTTCCAAACCTTTGGTTATAGACAGGAAACAAGTAATGTGATACGTAACCCAATTATGAATATAATTCCTAAGTTGACCAACGCAACAATCACGTTTGCGAAAAACATATTTTGAAAATCCTAAAACTCCTTGTTTTGTAACTGTACGTACAAACACAAAGGAAGCTCTTAATTAAAAAGATGCACCTTAAATGTAATCATATTGAATAAGGACACCTTTCCACGAGAGCAGACATTACATAGGAATCATTCTTGGACAAAGCTATGCAAGCAACAACTTCTTCTGGATTTGTGTCACTGATATCATTAGTCATAACAATCCCACTAGCTGGCTTCCAAATATGTGGTGCAATGTTGGTAGTGGATTGTAGAAGAGAACACTTGTTTTTTAAAGACTTTCAACATATCAATTTTGTACATATCTTGTACAATCATTGCATTCCATGAGATGACATATGTTTGAGGAATTTTGTCAAACAGTTCACGTGCCTTCTCCATGCTTCCACATTTTGCAGACATACCTACCAAAACAGTTGCAACAACATTTGACAAAACTCCTTTATTCTTTATGCTTTGATGGATGCCCATTTCTTGTTCGAAAGCTCCCATTTTAGCATAGGCAAGGAGGATGTTGTCAAAGGTTGTGGAGTCTAGTTTTACACATGCCAATTGCATTTGCTTGAATGTTTCTAAATCTTTTTCATCAAATCCATTTCGTGTAAATCCTTCAATAATTGCAATCCACAAGAGGAAACTTATTTCGGGCATTCTATCAAACAAGTCATGGGCACAGGTGGTTTTAGTGAAGGATACCAAGGAACCCTAGAAGGTGGCACAACAGTTACAATGAAGGGGGCCAAATTGGGTAGTAGTAAAAGCACCGAACACGTATTGAACAAGGTGAGAATCATGTCACTGGTGATTAATTGAATGATTGTAGAAAACAACAGTAGCATTCCACCCCATGTGTTGAAATAGATGTATTGTATGGCCTTCCACGCAAATGGTGGGATTTCTATACCAACACTAGAGATTGCACCCCACCACCATTTTCCTCTAGAAATGACTCTACTTCTCAATGGTAATCTAGCCCAAAATTGGATTTTCAAATGGAGTACTGATATTGGATTGAAATCTGAGCCACATTATGTGGATTACGCCATTCTTGATAGGGAGCAATGGGGTGAAGTATTGCAAGTGGTGCAATGGAGACCCTCTAATCAAGCCCAAATCTAACTGAGGCCTACATTTTCAGTATGATGGGGGAAGAATTCAGTATAATGGCCGATTAGGTAACTTAAATTTGAACCATGTGAGCAACCTGTTTCATCTTCAGGACGACAATGGGATTCGAACCACATAAAACTTGAGAAAATTATGTTGTAGTTCCAGTGATATTGTTTTGATACTACCGCCAAATGTGAATCAAATTGCATACAAGCTAGTTATTGGTGAAGATCGTACAATATTTGAAGCGATACAAAAATTTGACTTATGGTTACCGTTCTTGGCGTTTCTTTGCAACGTTGGATTGGAATGGCTAGGATTAACAACATGGGGCAAATTGAGCTCATCACTTCTATGTTTGTGTCTCTTATCACCATTTAGGGATTCTTTGACCACTACACCAGGTGCCCCATTAAAATCCTCCGCATTGATGGTAAGAATGAAGTGGAGGTGGATACAGAGGCTTATTTTGCAGGGGATAGGTACACTTAGCGGTTGTGAAGCGGTGCCCGAGTTGTTATTTGGAGGAACATAAAGGAATTATAGTTCATGAATTTGTCCATCCCATCTGATTGCTTCACCCTATATTTGTCAAAAATTTCCTCTTGCCTCTTATTCTTGATCTTTTAATGTGGCTTTTACATTTGCTAAGAATGATTGAATGTAGACTTGTGATTGATCTTGTAATCTTTAGGCGAGTTTTCTATTATTTACGTGTTGTTAAGCTCTTAATTTGATTTAGAATAAAAGTATAGATCTTTGTCTTTCGTGCATCTTTTCTCATTTCATGTTGATATGCTATAAAGAGTAGAATATCTTAAGACTTTGAAATAGATTTTCTTTTACACTTTATATTTATTATTACATAAATATTGTTGATTCTTATAAAGAATCCAAGTTATCAATAAATAAATAGCCTATGCATGATCATATTCAAAGAAATTGAAAGTATTATAAACCAAAATGTGCTAGCCAAAAAATGAAAACTAAAATAAGCAGACAAATTCCCTGGCCTATTCTATCATGGGTATTTTCAGTGTCACATCAGTACACACACAAATGTAAGGAATGAACATCTTCTTTTACTTTTTACTCTTTTGAGAGGTTTATAGTGCAAGGCAATGTTAAAAAAATACAACGCTTTATTTTATTATAAAGATATTTAATAACTCTTTATTTTATTATAAAGATATTTAATTTTAATTTGTTAATAAAAATATTATTAAATTTTAAAATTAGTTATTTTTATTTAATCAATTAAAAATATATTATATTTATTATCTATTAGTTTTGAATTTTTATTAATATTAAAATTTTGATATAAATTTATTTCATTTGTATTAATATTCTTGACTTTTTAAAATTTTCAAAATTCTATATATGTTTTACAATTTAGTGAAAATGAATATTAAATATTTAATTATATATATATTTATGTTTATATTTATTTTAATTTTGATGACTATTGATTTATGATATTTTTTTTTATACAAGTCACTATTTTTAGTTGTTTTATTTTTATGTAAACTAAAATTTAATACATATTTCTATGAATTATTTTAGTTATCACGAAGGGGATTTAATATAAATATGATAAACTTTAATAATATTTATTTAATTTTTAATGTTATCATTCTCTTATTTATTTTATTTTTATGTAAACTAAAATTTAATACAAAATTAAAATTAAAATTATCCTAGCGAAATTACGAAATGGCTCTGCTTCCTGGAGCGAAATTGCACATGTTCACGACTACTTACTTGGACTCTCAACTGCGTTTCTTCACCTTTACCAAATATGCTACCAAGAATAACAAGTTCTCACTACCGCTAGTGAATAATCCTTCTTGGGCAAATCAACATTCTTCCCCTAGATTTGCTTCTAGGGCACCACCACGGGAGTTGCTCGATTCTGTCTAGAACTATCAATGGATTCCAGCTCATAAGAAAAAATGCTAATAGGGGAAAACAACATGATTTGTACCACAAAAAGCATCATTGCTCCCCCAAATAGGCACCCTTTGTTATGCCTCTCAATAACAGGTTCGATCATCTCAGCTCCCTGAATAATCACTTATATTCTCCGCCCCACAAGCGTAAATCGAGCCCTCACTCTATCCTGCTAAACTTGAGGGAGATTAAAGAAGCTAACTGCCCTAAAACCAGAAATCTTCCCTCTATCAAAAATCAGATCCAACAAGTAGCAAAGGTTTACACGCCTCTACATCATAGCTACAAAGGTAAGTATAAATTTCCCCCCTCTGCCTCAGCCAACAGTTTAGCAGATAATCATTATGATAACATTTCGACAAATAAAGATATAGATAGATCTAAGGTTCTATACCAACATTCCACAATTAAGCATGATAATGTTTACTCCCCCCCCATAGGAGACCTAATCCAGTAGGATCCGACAGTCGTAAATGTGAAGATGTCCCCTCATGCCCCAATCAAAGTAACTCTAATATGGATATCATTGATTTAGAACTAAAAGATGGCTATATAGAAAGAATTCAGAGTGTATGTGCAAGCTTTGGGATTATATGTAGATGGAAAGAAGTTGGAGCTCCTATTAGCGACATAGCAGCATGGTTGAAATTTAAATGGCAAAAAAAGGTAGCTATTTCAATTCTTATTGAATTTTTTATTTATTTAGATTTTAGTAATAAAGCAAATACTTTCGAAGGGTTGCCCTAAGTACAGAGATACAGATTTTACTATTTTTTATTGGACCCCTTTTTTTAACCCTGAAAATCTTACTGACTTTATGGTGGAAAAAGTCGTTCTCCTTAAAACCTTCCTCTAGAATGTACTTGGCAGGAAACTCTTAGAAAAATAGGTAACAACATTGGCAAGTATATAGGGTTGGTTACAACAGAACAAAACCAAGCTGAAAAGATTATAATTGTTAAAATGAATCTTCATAAGAAGACTATCCCCCCTATCAAATTATGTTGTAAATCAAGCTCGGTGATCATCAACCCCACAATAGTTGAAAATTTTGTAGAGGAATTTGAAGATATCCCTGTTAATCCTTCCAACCTTCTAGAAAACCAGTCACCCCCTAAGTCCAATTAGGCTAATTTAGGTATTAAGATAGCTTTCCTTGAGAACAAGGGAGGGTTTGTTCTTAAAAATAATTGTGGCAAAAATGAGGATATTACATCTATTCCCCCCATGCCTAGAAATAATCAGAATATTGTGGGGACTTCTTATCCCAGTTCAAGTAACAAATCTATTTACTTTCAGCCCCAATCCTTAGGAATCATGAAGGATGATCAGAATAAGGGCTGGCCTGTAGTGCTCAGCCCCAACATAGCATCTGTTCCTATTTCATCATAAGTTAGAATTTAAGTCACTGAAAACAAAGTTAAAATGGTTGATGAAATTATGGGAGATCGTAAGGATGTATAGACAGGAATTAGTGAAGAATTAACTCAGTGGCACAATGATGGAATAACTAAATGTACTAATAAGTTAACCTAATAATCTCAACAGTTCAAATTCACTGACAGCGAATCCTTCAGAAGCTGAATGTGGTAGTACTGACTTAAAACTGGGTAATATTCAAGATATTTTAGTAGATGTAAGAAATCATGGTCAACAATAGGATCCAAAGATACCCACGATCAGCAGTGACCCAGGCCATGCTATGATCACATCAATAGAAAATAAGGTAATGGAGAGCCCCCCAAGTACAAGTAATCAGAAGAAGGATATATTAAAGAAAAAAGAAATTGAAGAAGAGAAATGCGAGCGTGAGGTTAATGTAATTTCATAATATCTAGGTGAAAAAGTTACAAATGAATTGATGGATTTATTCATGGATGAGATTTGTGACAGAGAGGAAGTAACCCTTCAAAGAGAGCTCTTAATTAAAAATATCATGTTAGGAAAGAATGTAAAGGTAGATAGATTAGAAGTAATGCTTTTGGAACAACAAGATATAAAATCTCAGTGTAATTATGTGCTCACTCTATAAATGCCTATAGAACTAGAATCCCTCAACAAAGAGCTTGGGACTAACCCTGAAAATCTCATAGAGGATTATGGCAAAGATATTATAGATCATGAAGACTCTCTTATTAATATAATTAAAGGGTAGGAAGAATATGAACATAATGGCCTTTCAGAGAAGATTCATTTGAGTAGTGATCTAGCAGATGATGAACAAGATATTTTCAAATGTCTGAATGGGATAACAAATAAGGATAGACAGCTAGGTATTGCTATGAATAGGGAAGGTCTTTCCTACCCAAATACCCTTAAGACTAAGAAAAAGCGAGGTAGAAAATCCATTAATGAATTAAGAACTCTAGTCAGTAATGCCAATAATAATAAAAAATTATCTGACATCCTGAATGCTAGGAAGGGGAAGATCCTTCCCCAAGGACAATGAAAATAACAACCTGGAATGTTAGGGGCCTGAATGCCCCTAACAAACAAAGATTAATTAAAAGATATCTTAATACATTTGAGTCAAAAATTATAATATTACAGGAAACTAAACTAAATAAGGAAGGGAGCTTAAAGTTTAGTCTTAAATTAGGTATATGGAAATCAAAGATAGTCCTATCAACAGGAGCCTCTAGTGGTTTGGCTGCCTTATGGGACCCTAGGAAAATAACGATTGAGGTAGTATCTAAAAATAATAACTGGCTTGTATTAGCTGTTAATAGTTTAAAGACAAAATTAAAATTCAAACTCATTAACATATATGGTCCTGTTCATAATGATGAAAAAATGAAATTATGGCTGGAAGTGCAAAATCAATTGTCATCCAATACCAAAGATTTTCACATCTTAGGAGGTGATTTTAATGCAATTCTAGATATTAAAGAAAAATTTGGTGGTTCACAATAGATATCGCAATCACAAAAAGACTTCAGTTAATGGGTCTTTGACAATAATTTAACCGATATTAGCACCAACAATGGCATATTTACTTGGAATAACAAACGATTAGGCTTCAGCCACATTGCTGAAAGATTGGATAGATTTCTGATTAGCGGAGATACTGGGAATTTTAATCATCTTATAAGTGCTGAAGTCCTCTCCAATGCTAGGTCCAATCATTTCCTAGTAAGGCTCTCTATTATGAAAAATTATAAACCACCTAGAAACCCATTCAAATTTGAATTCATGTGATTCCAAGATGAGGAACTGATGCTGCTCTTGGAATAGTGGTGGAAGCAGATAAAATTTTCTAGATCTAAGATGTACTACCTAGTTGCTAAACTAAAGATTATTAAGCACAAGATCCTAGATTGGAACAAAGACAAATTTAATAATATTTTTGAACAAAAAAATAAAGTCAAGTATGATATAGACTGCCTAAATAAACTAGTCATAGAACAAGGGATGAATGAAACTAGTTATATAAAAGAAAAAGAACTTATAGTTGAACATGCTGAGATTCTATTAAAGGAAGAAATATACTGGAAACAAAAGTCTAGAGAAACATGGTTGAAAGAAGGGGACTGTAATACAAAAAAATTTCATAATAGTACCAACAATAAAAGAAGTTTAAAAAGAATTTTGAAAATTTGAGATGATAATGGATATCTCATAGATGACCCCAAACTTATATCCGAACAATTCATACATTTCTATCATTCTCTTCTTAACAATCAGGATTCTGCTGACCTAAGTGCACAAAATGAAATGCTGACGACTATCCCTAAATTAATTACTGATGCAGATAATAAGTGGATTAATAGTAAATTTACCTATGAAGAAGTTAAAAATGCCTTATTCCAGCTACACCCAGAGAAAGCTCCTGGACCCGATGGCTTTCAAGCAGGTTTTTTCCAAAAGTGTTGGCATTTTCTAGGGGAGGATATATGGCAAGCAGTGGAAGCTACCAAAAACTCTAGCTCACTATTAACTGAAATCAATAATACCTTCTTCACACTTATCCCTAAGAAAAATAAATGTATAGAACCAAGGGACTTCCGCCCTATTTCCCTTTGTAATACCATTTATAAAATCCTTTCCAAATGCTTAACAAATAGACTTAAAACCTTCCTTCCTGCGATTATCTCAGAAGAACAAACTAGCTTTGTCCCCAATCGTTCAATCCTAGATGGAATTATAATAGCCCAAGAAATAGTACATACAACCCAATATAATAAAGAATTGTGTATGCTTATAAAAATTGACATTCAAAAAGCTTACGATAAAGTAGATTGGAGATTTTTATGTAAATGCCTGGAAGCATTTGGCTTCTCCAAACAATGGATTAATTTTATCTTCAATTGTATCTCTACACCCAAAATATCACTCCTTATCAACGGTACTCCCGAAGGTCTCTTTGAAATCTCCCGCGGTATTAGACAAGGTGATCCACTCTCTCCCTTCCTTTATGTAATCATGGTTGAAGCTTTAGGAAGAGCTATAACTAAGGCCCACCATGAAGATAAAATCTCAGGAGTCAAAGTTATAGAACATGTCTTGAATATAACACATCAACAATTTTCTGATGACACTATACTTCCAGGAGTTTCCAACTATAGGGAAGCTAAGGCATTCAAAGCTGTTTTGGATGTATACATGAAGGTGTCAAGTCAGAAAGTGAATCCTAATAAATCTAAAGTTTTTTTTGTCAATACCCCTCCAATAAAAGCACGAGAAATTTGCAAAACCTTAGGATATAAAATTGGCAAGTTTCCTTGTAAATACTTAGGGATTCCCCTAGACAAGGGAATACATAGCTCTAAGTTATGGTAGCAAGTGTTGTCCAAAATCCAAACCAAAAAAGGTAACTGGAAAGGTAAATGGCTCACTAAAGTCGGAAGGGATACAATGATTAAATCTGTATTGACTGCGATTCCCACATATCAAATGTCGATACTCCCTCTTCCAGTCAATATCAAAGCCAGTTTAGACAAACTCCTTATGGATTTCTACCGGCAAGGTCCAGTGGAAGAAAAAAAGTTAGCCCTTATAAGATGGGAGAACATGTGTAAACCAATATCCCAAGGTGGATTAGGTATTAAAAATCTTTAGTCGCAGAATAAAGCTTTGGGTGCCAAACTCATTTGGAGATTATACAAGGAATCTAATAGAAAATGGGCTACAATCCTATTGCACAAATACATCCCATGTGCTGATCCCATCAATATTTTCAGATCATGAACCCATGTTAAAGGCTCTTGTATTTGGAATTTTATTAAAGAATCTAGAGGAGTTATTAATAACTTACTCATGTGGGATATAGGAAGAGGAGACAAGGCCCTTTTTTGGGAAGATTCCTAGGGTGGGTTTACCCCCCTCACTGAGTTAGGCTTTACGTAAAGATTCATTGATAAATGTAAAAATATTAAGGGCTTCTATCTAAAGAATTATATCTCTCATGAAGAGGATTTAGTATGGAAATCAGTAAATGATATTCCAATAAAGTATAAGGAAAGACAAAAACTCATTGACATCCTCAAAGATAGAGTAATTACAATTAAAAATAGAGCAGATAATCTTATTTGGGCTGGTTCAAATAATGGATCATATAATGTGAAGGATGGTTACAAAACTATTATGCAAGAACATAACATGGATACTCTAGATATCCCTTTGAACCTGTGTTGGAACAAGGCATGCCTCCCTAAGGTAGGAATTTTTCTATGGACAACATTGCAAAAGAAAATTTTAATAGCAGATAGACTTAGGAAGCTAGGTTTTGAAGGCCCCTCAAGATGCCCTTTATGTGAATGTCAAGAAGAGAATGCCAACCACTTACTCTTAAATTGTAAATTTACTCAAAATTGCTGGAAATGGTTATGTAATTGCCTAAATTGGAGCTTGGCTATGCCTTTTGATTTAGTGGATTGCCTTAAAGCATGGCCCACTCTAAATAAAGATAGCCTATTCAAAGATATTTGGATAATCTCTCCCTCTATTCTAGTATGGGAAATTTGGAAAGAACGAAACAGAAGGATATTTACAAATCAAAAGCTTGAGTGGAGATCGATAACTAACAAAATAGAAGTGTCAATTGTTGAAGTAACTAATAATAGACTCTGAGATAAAATTAGTCATGAAAACTCCTTTAAACAATGGGATAATAATATTAGATTATCTTGGCCCAGATTGGCTATTCCACCACTATATGGTAGAGGAGGAAACAAATCAAAATCAGATAGAAGCACATGTAAATGGACACCTCCTAGAGAAGGATGGCATAAATTAAATCTTGATGGGGCTTCCCGAGGTAATCCAGGTATAGCAGGTATTGGTGGGATTACTCACAATTGGAATAGAGAAATAATCTCTAAATTTGCTAGACCCATTAAACCTACAACTAATAACATGGCAGAGTGTAAGGTGGTCTTAGAAGGACTCAAATTATGTAAACTACTAGGCCTCTCTAAATTAGAAATTGAAGGAGACTCCCAAATAATAATCAATGCAATTAGAACTAGAAAGACTCCAAATTGGAAACTTAACTCAAAAATTGAAGATATCTGTGTAATCTTGGACACTATCCCCCAATTTGAAATTAAGCACATTTATAGAGAAGGTAATACAAATGCGGATCAGCTTGCTAATCAGGGTGCAAATGGTGAAACTGTGTAGGCTTAAGATTATTAGATTTAGAAAATCTACATTCCCTTTACATAGCCTAACTATCTATAAAATTGAATCTAAAATTTAGAATTTACTTTCTAACACCTAGAACCTTACAAAACATCCTTTATCATTAATTAAGATTAATAGCTAAATCTAAAATTTGTAGTTTTTAGAGTCAAGGACTGTTTAAATCATAAAAATATTATATGTCCCAAAACACTGATACGTATGTGTTAATTAGACTATGGAATTCTCTCGGATTATAGACCATCGAATCACTAGACATACTGAGGTAAACCCTTTAGCTTAACACCATTTGTGTTTAGGATATCTTAATCAGATTATTTAGTTTGGACATATATAACACTTTAAACTAGGCTTCAATGCATATACAAGTATTTTATTTGTTAATGAAATAGGCTGATTTGGCTCTAACTATTGTATATGTTTCTCTTCGAATAGATATACTTATATAGAGGCTCGATATAAGATATATTTACACTATTAGATATGTGTACTCAGCTAGCACTTCTTATATCTCTAAGAATATGACCTTCCTTTAGTAGTTCCCTACACTACTCAGCTGACACAAGATCACATTTGTTTTAGAACCCTGTGATGCCTTTTCTTTACACCTATAGGAGGCCTTCTACTTTTAAGCTATATTTCACCCTTTATAATAGCCCGATTAATTTAGATCTTTAGCCATAAGGTACCATAGGGATATATTTAGAGGGAGATTAGTATAGTTTTTGTGAGTCCACTTTTATTAAGCAACATAAATTTTTTAATCTTCCTAACATATCAATGACAAATGACTTCTATAGGTGTCTCCCTGCTATTCCTCTATATACTATGTCTTTATCTGCCACTAACCTTTTGTTACTAGGCTTAGTGTTTAGCAGTATATCCTTTAGTATAAGATAGTATTGCTTCCACTCAGAGATATATTTATAATTTTGGCATAATTCATGCATACTAGTGAAAGAAGTATACATCTAATCATTACAGGGTAGCCCACGGTAGATTGTAGTTTCAATGATTTACCCGTGGAATTATTAAATATCGTCCTACACTTTCATATACCGGGAAACACTTACCTATTATAGAATAAGCTATAAACAATATTTCACTTAATTATTCAATTATTTGAATTCACCTCTTACACTCTCATAAAGGAGTGAACATTCTAAATTATCTAGAACAACCCTGTCTTTGTAGGAGTAATCAATAATGATGAAGACTGTAGAACGTGTAGGAGAATTACAATCATGTACCAACACTAGTCTTCATGGGTGCCATGAGAATAGGTCGTATAGACGTAGGCATAGGGAATATAAACACATATGTCTTAAGATTTTCTTCCTAACACTTATCTCTTGCAAGTTTATACCTCCTATAGAAATGGAATCCAGACTGATAACCTTTGCAACCAAGGGTATTTCAGCTATGGCGTTCAGAGGTTGTATCATGCTGGAACGTTGGAATCAAATCCTTAATCCATTTTCAAATTTAGCCAGAGGGGTGATTGAGAGAGCTATGGGAGACCATCATTTTGATAATGAATTTACATTCAGAACAAATGGCGTGGTCATTGGACAGTTTATAGCTATCTCAATTTTTGCTGGTAAGAGAAAAGAGGATATCATCTAGGTTGCTAGGTTCATCTTCAATGAAGACCTTCTTGAAGGATTAGATAATATGGTTTTATGCATAAATAACCAACTTACCATACCTTACCTTGAAATCACCATGAAAACTGAAGTGTCCAAGCTAGAGGTGTTAGAATAACTGAGAGGGGGGTGAATCAGTTATCCAGTGTCCCAAAATCAAAATGTATAATTCAAAACAAATTCTTCAACTTCTACTACTCGGTAAACAAAAATACTTTCACTATCTGTGCTTTTACCGATTACCAATCTGATACTTATAATAGTTACCGATCAAATCTAACATGTAACATGCAAAGTATGATAACAAACAAATATCACAATTAACACATAACACAAGAGATTTAACGTGGAAACCATATAAAGGGAAAAACCACCTGGGACCAGCAACCCAAAAATATTCACTCTTCTGAAGTGAGGTTGGTGAAGACCCAACCCTGTTAAAGGTTTACAAACACACTGTTAAGTGTGACCTTGTTAGAGGATTTTAGACTAGAAGTTATCGTCCAACCAGCATTCACTATGGGGTTGACAGGATAACAATGTTCATTCTATGAATGATACATCATAAGACTTTCTAAGTCTACTCGGTTAAGAGATTTTGACTGTATACAATGGTTAAATATGTAACAATAGATGATATGCCTTAATACAACTTCAATTGCAGATTATAAACCAATATTCAACTCATACAAATCTTTCTGATCAATATTGTACTTCAAATTCAACACTGTATCAACTTACTGTTCATCGGTAATTGCTCTTTGTAGCTCGGTATTGTTCTGTAGCTTAGTTCTTACTAACCAGTATAATCAGAATGCATGACAACTAGTTCACGCGATAATCCTGCAGTATCTTCTTCTTCCGGCATTAGTTTCATAATGAAACCCTAGTCTCTTATATAGATGAGTAAATCATTTTCCTTTTTGTCCATCAAATTTTGCCACTTAATCACATTCATTGATTTTTCCGCTTCAGGCTTCCTCGATTGATGTGTCAATAACATGTTTCAATCTGTTCCATTAGATCTTCCTATAATTATGTTAGTCGTCGATCTTCATAACAAACTTTATCTGTTACCAAGATTTCATACACTTTCCAATTCATCAATCTTATCGGCTAAACTGATCATTTAATTCATTCTGTTATGCTTGATTAACAAAGAAATGCGTTGGTGAACACAAGCTCGATTAACACTACTCTCGGTATACACTACATTCCGTCAGTGTATACTAAAAAATGCTTCATTTACCGACAACACTGCTTTGTGTCTTTCAGCTCTATTCTTCATCATAGATGAGTGCAACATAATAAAGTCAATATCATATGGTCATAGACTTATCAACAAGTTACTCAATGTGTTCCTCATCCTCATCTGACTTGTACATCTTCCTCATGTAGATTTCACTATTCTTCATCTCTTTTTCACCTTTCTTCAGATGTTTCGGTATAGTAACTTACAAGATAAGTATTGTCAAACTAGTTGACATCAATGACAACATAATAATGATTTAATCATATTACATATCTAATCAGCAACTTCTCAGTGATCTTTAATCACAGATTCTTCAATTAGATTCCAAATAAGTTGTAGTCCAACAATCTCTCCCTTTGGCATTGATGGCAACTTCAAGTAATATGAAATGTACCATACACATACCAAACATGTATTCTACAACTTTGTGAACAAATGTTGTACAAGCTCTCCTTAGCTTAATATGTTTAATCACTACGTTACTAAACATTTGTAATGTTGTAATGCCAATCATCAGATATGCTCTTTCAGTTTTCCTTTTCCTACTTCTGTTCTTTGTAACTGATCTTCAATACTCTATTTCATTCAGATTGTCTAACCCTTAAACCCTTAGATAGTTCTCATTGGTGCATGCTCCTTTTCATATTATTTATCTCTCCCTTTGATAGCAATGCCAAAGAAACAAATAAACAAATAGTTATGTCTTCATCTGTATCTATGTATACTGATATCCCAATCGGTTCTTGTTCTTCAATCTTAATCACAACCTTGAACATGATTCAAAGTGTGAACTATGCTGCATCAACATGTGTGATCTTCTGATAAGAAAATAGGCTGATGCAACAACCAGATCACCTTAGTGACCGATAGATAGGGGACGGACCCAAGTCTAGACCTTAAGTATTCAAATGTGTCTTTTGGTAGAGGCTTTGTAAAAATATCTGCAAGTTGTTCTTTAGAGGTGACAAATTCCAATTTCACTTGCTTCTCTTAAACTTGTTCTCTTAAGTAATGATACTTAATAGATATATGCTTTGTTTTCGAGTGCATCACTGGATTCTTTGAAATATTTATGGCTTTAGTGTTGTCACAATATATAATCACCGAGTCAGTGATTACCTCATTCATCCCTTCCAACACTTGCTTGATGTAGGCAATGTTTGAACAATTAGTAGCAGTAGCAACATACTCTGCTTTAGCTGTAGACTGAGAAATACAAGCCTGCTTTTTACTTGTCCAGGTTACAAATCTTTCACCAAAGAAAAATGCTCCTCTGGTGGTGCTTTTTCTATCATCCAAATTTCCATCCCAATTAGCATCGGTGTACACTTTCAATTCAAAATTTCCTTCCTTAGGATACCATAATCCATAATTCTCTATTTTCTTTAGGTATCGTAAGATTCTTTAGTAGCTATCAGGTGCGATTCTCTAGGATTAGAAAAGAATCTACCAACAATTCCCACAACATGTGCTATATCTGGTCTACTGTGAATTACATACATTAACTTACCAATCATGGATCGATAAACTGTCTGGTTTACATCTATAGTTTCATCCTCCTTTGTCAATTTGCATCTAGTAGCCATCGGTGTTCTCACAGGTTTAGCATCTTCCATGCCAAATGTCTTCAGTACTTCCTTTATGTATTTAGATTGTGTGATGAATATGCCGTCACTCTGTTGAATCACTTGTAATCCTAGAAAGAACTTAATCTCTCCGAACATAGACATTTCAAACTCCTTTTTCATTTCATTAGCAAATGCTTTGCATACAAGATCTGAACCTCCAAAAATAATGTCATCTAAGAATATTTTAGCAATGATAATAGTATCATTAGTATCACCTTTCATATACAGATTGTTGTTTTCACTTGTTCTAACAAATCTAATACTTAACAAGTAAGTATGAAGCCTTTCATACTAGGCTCTTAGTTCTTGCTTCAAACCATATAAAGCTTTATGTAGTCTACATACCATGTCTTTGTTGTCTGGATCAACAAATCCTTCAGGTTGTTCTATGGAGACCTCTTCTTCAAGTATACCATTCAGAAATGTTGACTTCACATCCATTTGATAGACTTTGAATTTCTTGTGTGTAGCATATGCAAGTAGCATTCTAACTCCTTCCAATCTAGTAATAGGTGCAAATGTTTCACCATAGTCAATGCCTTCTTCCTGTGCATATCCTTTGCATACTAATCTAGCTTTATTTCTTGTGACTTCACCATTTTCATTTAGTTTGTTCCTAAATATCCACTTAGTACCAATAACATTCTTGTCTTTAGGTCGGGGTACTATGGACCAGGTTTTGTTCTTCTCTATTTTCTCTATTTCCTCCTTCATTGCATTAATCCATTCTTCATTCTCTAATGCAATTTTCATAGTTTTTGGTTCAAATTCACAAACTAGACATGTACCTTATCTTGTTTTGCTCCTAGTTTGCATTCTAGCATGTCTGTCTCCAATAATTTATGTCTCAGGATGATGTCTTCTGACAAAACTAGCCAGAACTCAGTTTCTTCTTTCTTTTTCATCCTATTCAGGTTCATTTCCTTGCTCGATAGCTCCATCTTGTTTGTTGGTTTGTGTTGCTTGTTGTTCTGCATTATTTTCCTGCTGATCGGTTATTATAGATTGCGGCATCGGTAGATACTCTGGTTGTTCAATGTAAGTGAATCTACCATAGTCTTCCGGTTCTTTTGTACTTTCCTCTATGTTCTTGTCATCAAACTCATCAACACAAACATTAGTACTTTCAATTATCTTATTTGTAACCTTATTTAGACATTTATATGCTTTAATTGTAGAGGAATATCCCAAAAATATCCCTTCATCTCCTTTTGAATCAAATTTTCCTTTTCTGTCATCTTTCAAAATAAAGCATTTACTTCCAAAAATCCTAAAATAACTTACAGTAGGTTTGTGTCCAAACTATAGCTCATAGGGTGTCCAGTTGGTATCCTTCTTTAGTTGTACTCGGTTAAGAACATATACAGTTGTACTGATAGCTTCCCTCCAATATGTCTGAGCAACATTCTTTTGTATCATCAATGTTCTAGCATAGTCAATTATTGACCTGTTCCTCCTTTCAGCAATGCCATTTTGCTGAGGTGTCCTCGGTGCAGAGACCTGTCTTTTAATACCATGCTCATTACATAAATTAGTAAATTCATCAAAGATAAATTCACTTCCTCTATTAGATCTTAAGCATTTTATTTCTTTTCCAGTCTCTTTCTCTACCTTAGCTTTATACCATTTAAACATCTTAAAAGCTTCATATTTCTCTTTCAAGAACATAACAGTCATTAGTCTAGTATAATCATCAACAAAAAGAATAAAATATCTATCACCATAACAGCTCTGAGTTCTCATAGGACCACACAGGTCAGTATGAACTAGCTCAAGTATCTTCTTTGTTGAGTAGTCTTTGCTTTTGAAACTAGACTTAGTCATCTTACCTTTCTGACATTCATGGCACATGGCATGATTAGGTTTTGACAAGTTAGGCAATCCTCTAACTCTTTTCATTTTTACTAATATTGATCATGTTGTCAAAGTTCACATGGCATAACCTTTTGTGCCACAACCATGCCTCTTCATCCTTTATTAACAAACAAGAAGACTGATCCATATCAAGATAGAATAGATTACCTCTGGATTGCGTACCAATTTTGGCAAGTCTTCCTTCATCATCATAAATCTTCACCTTTTTGTGCTCAAAAGCCAGTCGGTGGCCTGAATTGTTCAGCTGAGCCACACTTAACAAATTATAGTTCAGTCCATCTACCCAATATGCATTTTCACATTTTATTCTATCATTGATCATCAGTGAACCTTTATCTCTTACCATACAAGGTGCATCATTTCCCATTCTCACAGATCCTCTGTTGTATTCATTAAGTTGATCAAACTTCTCTACATCACCAGTCATATGATGTGTACAGCCACTGTCTATGATCCATGTATCATTTCTGCTTACTTTAGAGATCAGTGTTGTCTCTTCATGTTTCTCTTCTTCTTCTTAGTCATCTTTCATAGCAACAAATACTACTTCTATATCATCATCAGAATCAGAATCAGATTCAGTTTCAATATCTTCAGTTATATAACATACCTTTTTGCCTTTATCATCTTGGTTGTCCCTATTATTGTGTCGGTAGCCTCTGTTGACTCTTCTCCCATAGCTTCCTTCAAATTGGTCTTTGGATCTATCATCATCTTTCTTCTGTGGACATCTAGCAGCTATGTGACCAACTTACTTACAATTAAAGCATGCCAAAGGTAGCTTACCTCTATACCTTCCTTTTCCTTTGGGTAATCTTCTGGCCATAAGAGCTTCTAGCTCATCAAGTTCATCATCGGTATTGCCATCGCTGTCATTATTCTTATTATTCCTGCTAGACTTACCAATCTTCAAAGAAGACATGAAAGTGGACTCAATAGAAGGAACAACACTGTTATCAAAGTTATTTAATTCAAAGGTTGTAAGTTTACCAATCAGAGTGTCAAGAGTAAGGTTGGATGTAGCTCTTGTTTCATGAATTGCAGAGATCCTGATTGCATAAACTGGCAACAAAGTTCTGAGAATCTTGCTTATCACTGTTTCATCATCAATAACTCCATCTGATGCTCCAATAGCATGGACTACCTCCTTTAGTCTATTTGAGTACTGCACAATGTTCTCACCTTCTTTCATCCTCATATCATCAAATCTGCCTCTCAGACTTTCAGCTCGGGCTCTTTTTAGATTCAAATCTCCACTATATATTAGATTTAACTTGTCCCACATGGATTTGGTAGTAGTGCATCCCTTAATGTCTTCAAATTTCGCATCGGTACAAGCAGCAACAAGTTCCATCATAGTGATATTGTGTTCATGCTTGTCTCTCAGTTGATCAAGGGCTAGGGGACCAATGGTCGGTTGTATGTAGTCATTCTCCATCAGATCTAGTGCAGAATTCCCAATTCTGGATATGTGCAGCTTCATTCGGCTCTGCCATACTACGAAGTTCTCTTTGTTTAGTTTTGATACTTCCCTCTTATACATCTTGAAACCTTTGTGCTTAAGTCCTTAAAACTTTGTTCTAAGCAACCACGCTCTAATACCAATTGTTAGAATAACTAAGAGGGGGGTGAATCAGTTATCCAGTGTCCCAAATTCAAAATATATACTTCAAAACAAATTCTTCAACTTCTGCTACTTGGTAAACAAAAATACTTTCACTATCTATGCTTTTACCAATTACCAGTTTAATACTTATAACAGTTACCGATCAAATCTAACATGTAACATGCAAAGTATGATAACAAACAAATATCACAATTAACACATAACACAAGAGATTTAACGTGGAAACCCTGTAAAGGGAAAAACCACCTAGGACCAGGAACCCAAAACTATTCACTCTTTTGAAGTGAGGTTGGTGAAGACCCAACCCTGTTAAAGGTTTACAAACACACTGTTAAGTGTGACCTTGTTAGAGGATTTTAGACTAGAAGTTATCGTCCAACCAACATTCACTATGGGGTTGACAGGATAACAATGTTCATTCTATGAATGATACATCATAAGACTTTCTGAGTCCACTCAGTTAAGAGATTTTGACTATATACAATGGTTAAATATGTAACAGTAGATGATCTTCCTTAATACAACTTCAATTGCAAATTAAAGACCAATATTCAGCTCATACAAATCTTTCTGATCAATATTGCACTTCAAATTCAACACTGTATCAACTTACTATCCGTCGGTAATTACTCTTTGTAGCTCGGTATTGTTTTGTAGCTCGGTTCTTACTAAACAGTATGATCAGAATGCATGACAACTAGTTCATGCGATAATCCTGCAGTATCTTCTTCTTCGGGCATTAGTTTCATAATGAAACCCTAGTCTCTTATATAGACAAGTAAATCATTTTCCTTTTTGTCCATCAGATTTTGCCGCTTAATCACATTCATTAATTTTTCCGCTTCAAGCTTGCTTGACTGATGTGTCAATAACACATTTCAATCTGTTCCATTAGAGCTTCCTGTAATTATGTTAGTCGTCGATCTTCATAACAAACTTTATCTGTTACCTAGATTTCATACACTTTCCAGTTCATCAATCTTATCGACTAAACAATCAAAACCAAATTTTTTATATATATATTTTTTTTACAAAAATCACCTTACAGCCCCGCCTTAGAGTGCGTGCCAGGGTCGTATGACCTTGGTACGCAAATTTTTTTGCCTCAGAGGCCAACTTGTCAGAATTCAATAAGTTTTATATGAATTTTGACTATCTCGAGCCTTCTAGACGCAACCATGAGGTCTGTTTGGGCCAAAAGTGCACCAAAAATCAGTGATCACCTTAGGATCCATGCCGAGGCCGATTGCAAAAAAAAATTTCTCACAAATTCCAACTTTGTCCAAATTGGACAAATTTTTTATGGATCTTGGGGTTCTTAGATGCTCTGAATGCAACTGTGAGGTCTGTTTGAAGCCAAGATGACCAAAAAAATAGGTCCCCTCTAGATTCAATAAAAAACCCAAAAAAGCCCTCATCTGAAACAAATAAATTTCATCTCTTGAATCCTTCAAACGTGAAAAAGTTGTAGCAGATTAGGCTCTAATACCATGTAGGATTTGAGCAATACAAATCCACATAATGCGAAGATCACCTGCATACAAAAAACCTGTTACAAGGAAGTAGAGAGAAGAAGAGGCCAAGGGTTTGACTCAGAATATGAAGAAGAAAATATCCTCAATAATGAATGAATAAAATATACAATGGATCATCCTTATAAAGGAGATCAAAAGCCTTGAAAGGGAAAGTCTAGTGCATGCAATAATCAGTTTGACTATTACATGACTAATGCATGAGTTTAGAACAACTAATGCATGTGCTTTTAACTAAAGCAAAATGAAGTTGACATCTTAAGAAGGGAGTAAAGATTAATTAACATAATTAATACTTTACTCTAACAATGATAATTTAATTCATTCTATTCTGCTTGATTAACAAAGAAATGCATCAGTGAACACAAGCTCAGTTAACACTACTCTCGGTATACACTACACTCCATTGGTGTATACTGCAAAATGCTTCATTTACCGACAACATTGTTTTGTGTCTTTCAGCTCTATTCTTCATCATAGATGAGTGCAACATAATAAAGTCAATATCATACGGTCATAGACTTATCAACAAGTTACTCAATGTGTTCCTCATCCTCATCTAACTTGTACATCTTCCTCATGTAGATTTCATTGTTCTTCATCTCTTTTTCACCTTTCTTCAGATGTTTCGGTATAGTAACTTACAAGATAAGTATTGTCAAACTAGTTGACATCAATGACAACATAATACTAATTTAATCATATTACATATCTAATCAGCAACTCCTCAGTGATCTTTAATCATAGATTCTTCAATCAGATTCCAAATCAGTTGTAGTCCAACAAGAGGCAATCCCACAATCCCAACACATACCTATGATATCCTTCAAAGATGAAGAACGTTTCGACAAGCACTGGCCCGAGATGCTTAGGAACTTAGATTTCCTTTATAACGAATTCCTCCCTGGTGAGCTAGACTCAATCGGAGTACTCAACTACTAGAGAAAGGAGGGCTTCAACATCCCAGGAGACTTGGACAGAGTAGATGCAATGAATTTTCATATTATGGCCCCTGAGATCTCCAGATGCACACGCCATTCAAAAAAGATGGTAGTTGAAGAAGAATTCATTGTTCTAATGAGGAAGGGAGAGAACATCTATAATTGTAAGATGATCCAAAAAGAGGAAATTGTATGATTTACGATTTTCAAATTTCTTTTTGAGGACTTATACTATATAGCTTAAATACATACCATGTTATAGCTAATATATGTTTAATAGTATTATATAGGATTATACTCCACAGACCAATAGGAGTTAAGGAAGACAATGCTAACTGTAATTAGAAATAGTATTTTACTTGTACTTATCTTTAAAATTCAGTATAAATATAATACTGTATATTCTACTAATGTTTTAGATAGTTCTTTTCATCTTCATAGATTATGGAAAAAATTTATTTCACTTATTCTCTTCACTAGTTTTGTTTAATTCAGATATATATTTTCATTATATGTTGTTTACCCTCGATTAACCAAAATTAAGGTGCCTTCCATATCCCATGCTCATCCCCTGTATAGAATTCCAAGTGTTTGGAGAAACTTCAAAGGAAGCATTTAGATAATCCTTAATTATTTTAGAATAACTTCTCGCATCCCCTCTAGAAGTTGAAGAAACTCACTTCTTTTAGCCATAGAAACCCAAACGCTCTGGCTATAGTCTGCATTATATATAGCCTCCCTACCTTTAATTAAATCTCTGTTATACTACTAAAACAACACCTAAATCCCCCTCCTTTTCACAAAAAACCATGGAAACCCCAATTTTGCTTACCTGTAATAAGAATCAATTGGCTTTCGTTGGAAGGATTACCCCTAAGCATGTTAAGAAGGTGTTGATAAATAAGCATGCCCTCATCATAAGGGCAACCCTTCGCATCTTAGGACCTGAATTCCTTGATAACATGGATAGATATAGAGTCCTATCCAACATCACCTCCATGGTTGTAGCAATCCTTTTCTTTTGGGGATGTCCAAAATAAGAGATTTGGAGACTACGTTTCAGAGTTTTCAAACAAAGATATCTAGGCAATCTAGATACAACCCTCCATAATATCAAAGATGACCTGACTATTGTTAGACCTAAGTTCTACGGTGTGGTATCTTTCAAAGGTAATCACCTTCCTTCTCTCCACATTATAGCATCCGAGAACCTGGATGCTTTCAAGGATAGGGAAGATATTGTTAAAATAAATATTAACTTTTTGCTTCTCTACCTCCATATCCAGAAACCCATTAAGGTACTAGTAGACTGGTTTTATGAATATTGGCATCTGGACGAGGTTGGTATTGTAGACATGGACTGCTTCTCAGATTTAGAGTCTAATAATCTTGTCAAACTCTGGTTGGATGAAGGGAAGCATCGCAAAAAAAGAAAAACTTGCACCCTCGACTTAAAAAGCTCAAACTCACATATCAAGGGCATCAAAGGCAGTCAGAAAATAGATTCATGTGTACCCTTCACTCTTGGACTAATGTAGAAATCAACTTTCAAATGCTAATATATTATAAATGCTCTTTCCTTCGAAGATATCTTTTTTTTTTAATCTTTGGCAGAAGTAGCTTTTAATATTCAAGCTGTATGTACTCAATAGCATCCTACAGAAGAATGGTTTTAAGGAAAAGAAAAATAACATTTGTCAATATCAAACAATAACACTACAGGTTGTACAAACTATAAACAAGTTCTAAAACAACTTAACCAATATAGTTGCTTTTCATTCTGAGTAGGAACTTCTTCCAGGTTAATCTAATACTATACAGGAAATTTTTGTAAACCATCAATTGATATCTTGTTGTGTTATGGTAAGAAGTATTGATCCTAACAACTACTTATTGATCCTAACAACTACTTATTAGGACCAGATTAGAGAATGGGCTATAACTACACATGGGCCAGGCAGTAAATAAGCTCCTAACACATGCATTTAGCACAAATAGAGTATGGATCATTGAGACAGTTTCTATACCAAAGATTCATGCTCTCAGCATTCATAAAGGAATGTCATACCTATTCCAGGCTTATAGTGAGGTTCTTAGAAGCCTAGATTCCTTTTGTTTTGATAAAGGATCCTTTCAACATACTTCATCTTCCTTTATGCAGGGCTAGCCAACCTTTTTTCTTTTTTTTTTCCTCAGGTGATACTTGGATCAGTCAACCGAGTAGTTACCCATTTAAATAGTAAACACGATCATTTACTAGATTTAGAGGATTATGGTTACCTGTGTATCTTAGTGTAACTTGCTATGCTAACAAAAGTTTTTTAGTGCATTGGATATTTCATATTTTAGTTTCGATGCTTTTTACTCTTCATTACTATAAATTATACTCTCGTCTCCCTTCAAAATATGGCATCTCTAGTTTTAGATGAATAGAAACTCCTAATGCTTTTAATGGATCTGCTTTGAAGGAATTCTTGCATACTCAATCTTTGCTGCAACATAAGAACTAACTTATATACACCCATTAGCAATATTTCCTGGGCTCCAAAAGATTTAAGATCTTAGGATCCTAGTATGTACTTTCGCTAACTCATATCAGCTAGGCCGAGTATGTCACAATAGATGAATCATATAATCTATGGATATTCAAACAATCTAGGTAACTTATGATGTGAACAGTAGAGGATGTCTAAAAAATCTTCACTTTCTTTTTCCTTACAATAAAAGTTTGATCTACCCCTTTTGACATTGACAGCAATTAAATATTAGATCTACCTAGCTAATTAAATTGTAAATTAACGTGGAATTGATGCTTTTGTTACCTGTTGCATCATACGATGGTATAATGTCTATATGGTAATAATGATAAATGTTAACTCATGATAAATAGATTTATTTTAACAAATTTAGGAATGATCATGACCTTTTTTCTGAGCCAATTACTTAAATAAGGTGACACTTTATAGAAGGTTTTTGTATACTCTACTGTGGATTCAGGAATACATTTTCTGGGTCCCATATGATCTTATGGGCTCTATGAGGGTTTGATAATTGGTAGATTAGTACAATATGGATTTATTAAGTATTCTTCTAAAGCTTTGACTAAAGCCTCTTTAGAATGATGCATGAATAACCCTCTGAAATTAGCTTTCGTATGAAAAAAAGTGTAGACTAGATTATGGACTAACAAATCACAGTGTCTTTTAAAGTCTTATAGCCAACACGAAAGTCCACATTTGTTAAGTTTAATGGAGATTTTACGCATTTTCAAGATGATTAGCATATTTCTTAAGCATTAATTTTGGACTAAGGGAGATTTATTTAGCAATGTCCATAGACAATACTTCTAGATCCTTTACAAGATTTAGGGCAATATTCCAACCAACTGCGTTGAAACAGGTGGTACAATTAGAGGTAAAGTATTCTCTCTTTTCTACAAATTTTTTCCTATCTAAGCATTTAATCCCCTATAAATAACTATTTAAGAATTTTAGATTAACAAGTTATTATGTGGATATACTAACAAAGATCATAGCCAGAGCTTTGAAATTTCAGGTTTAAGAATCATATTATGGAAGCCTCTCATATATGAGCTATTTAGGGATACCATCCCTCAAACATAAAATAGATGCAGGTACTTAGAAGTGACTTCAGAAGAGAAGTAAGAGACAAAAGTAAGAGTCAAAATCAATATTAGCAAATTCCCAAAGGAAGGCCTACAAGGAATTGCAGAAGAGACTGTTTTAAAATAGCTTGGTAGTTAGCACGACTGTTGAGCTTAGATCTCATGTATTTGATTATGGTGGGTATGCCCTCCTAAAACTTCTTTGTATTAGATTCTAGACTATGGTCCCGGGCAAGGCTGGAGGTTTTCTCAACCGCGGCCTGCACAGAGCGAGGTCTCTTTTCACTACTTGTATCACTGATTTAATAATTAATATATTTTTGGCCTCGGCCTTTTACGGATCAATTTTTTTTTTAATACATATATGTATGAATTATTTTAGTTATCACGAAGGGGATTTAATATAAATATGATAAACTTTGATAATATTTATTTAATTTTTAATGTTTTCATTTTAAAAATAATATTAGATGGGTAAAATATTATTTTTGTAAAGTGAATATATTTAAATAATTTTTAGCTCTTTTAAATGTTATCTTAATAAATGATTTTAAAATTCTATAGTTTATTTATTGTAAAACAAAGGTTTGTTTTAGATTTATATAAGTGCAAGCATTTTTTAAGAACACTTGAAACAATTTTTTGCATTTTTTAATTTGTCTTTTCAAGTTCTCTTTAATTTATTTAGTTCTCTAGTTTCTTCTTTGATTTTCTTAATTTATGGTATTTATGGTTTTTTGTTTGTTTTTCCCTTGTTTTGTTTCTTGTTTAATTTTCTTGGTGCTTGTTTTCTTTCTTTTAATTTTTTTGGCACGCTTTATCACTATGAGTAATTTGAAACGCTAAGCAAAAAATTGTTGCATAATTTAATCATCACTATGAGTGATTTGAAACTTGAGCAAAAAAACTCACATATTTGAAAATATCATATATTGTATTTACAATGTATTATATTTAATTATATATTTAGTTTACATATAATTAACATAAATTGCATTCTTATTATATATCATATTTTCTAACAAAAACCATTAAATGCAAATATAGAATTATTATTATTAAACTATCATAAAAATATAATAAATATAACTATTATGTTTGTATTTATTATTTAATTATATATTTAGATTGCATATAATTAATAATATTATTTAGTTCACTTTATCTTCAAATTTTATTTTGGTAAAAAGGAAAAAGTTATTTACCTTTTTCAATGGAATCTATTGTTAAAAAGTGAAGATAACCAAATTTAGCATACATATTTAATTAAATTTGTCAATCAATAATCATATTTTTAAAAATTAAAAAGAGATAATACGGATGCGAAGCGCTCTGCAAGCTCTGCGACCGAGGATGTACTGATTTGGGGTGCTGGCATGTTTTCATGGAGGAGATTCGCTCCTCCTCCTGCCCGGTTTGGGTGTCATAACCTGCCTTTATTGTTTATCTGCTTGTCATTTATTGCATGTATGGAGCTCGGATCTGATGGATTTAATCAACAAAACTCTCCGTTTTCTTCTATACGAATTTCTCCCTCCTCCTCATCTGATGATTGTCTGCCTTCTTCTTCGGCTAGCCCGAAGGAAATCCCCATTAGCTCTGTGCCCTCTGATGGCCTTCCTTGTCCTTCGACCTTACCGCAGAGGAAATCATTTGCTGAAACGGTGGCACCCGCTAACCATGGCGTCCCGGTTGATGCAAAATTTGTGCAGGTGGTTGGAGGCAAGAGATCGTTCACCGAAGGTAAGAAATCTGCCCAAGCTTTGAATGAGTTTGTTTTCACTCCTAACGACGCCATGCTAAATGAAATTGCTTTGGAGAAGTCTCAGCTCTGTGACACAGCAATTTTTTTCGCATGTGTGGATGTTGAAAAATGCCCTCCTAGGAAATTTTTAGATGATTGGATGCATAATCTATGGAATATCAAACTTGGATTGAAAATTTCGTTCTATAGACAGGTGCAAAAAGTTTTATTCATTATTTTCTTTAACACTCATGAAGCCCAAATAGAAGTCCTCAAACGACAGTATTGGAATGTTGGCAAAACCTCATTTAGGGCTCTTGCTTGGTCTCATGATGCGATTAGTGATGAGGTTTTAGCCCTGTCTGCTCCTAGATGGCTTATTCTTAAAGAGGTTCCACCATTTTTATGGAAATTTATTGCTCAGCTTCTAGCCCCTTTTGGGTCAATCATCAGGATAGATCAAACCTCAAGATTAGTTTCCAACCTTGATGCTAGGGTTTTGCTCTCCCTTAAACCAGGAGTTGACATTCCTCAGAAGCTTACTCTGAAAATTCATGGCGATGTGGTTTCTTGCCCAATAGAGATATTAGGGGGTCTTAATGCCTACTTTTTATGCAAAAGGGAAGGGCATATCAGGAAGAATTGCCCAATTATCAGTAAAAGGAATTCTGAAACAACACATGGAAACATACCTAGCGATGGCAATAACAAAGAACTTGTAATTGTTCCTGATAATTCGGCTCCTAAACAAAGCATAGTTATGGCTCTAGGTAAAGATTTTAAGGAGAATAGCTCTGTTAATCCCTTATCTAATCAACCTAAAAATTTGCAATGACAACCCGCTTTGAATCAAAAAGTTTATTTAAAAGATAGTGAAGGGTTCCAGATGGTCAAAAACAAGAAACCTAGGAAGAAACATTCTCAACAATTAGCTTCTGATCAATCTTGCGCCCCTACTAAGTCTAACCCATTTGCTACTTTAGCTTCCCCTAATTTGTTGATTGAAGCCGCCCCCTCTGTGGAAAAGGATATGATTGATCTGAACACATCTGAAAGGCAAATTGTAAAGTTTGGTGATATTATCATGTCTAAGGGTCATACTTGCACGGTTAATGATCTTCCTAACCTAAATGCAACACCCTCAGCTGGCAATACCACCAGCCTTTCCAAGTCTGCCCTTAATGAATTGAAGGATGATTACTTTATTGAAGTTATTCTTGCTGATAAAAATTCTAATAAAGCCACTTCTCACAAGATGGGTAAGAATAGCTTTATGAAGAATTCTGGAAATCCGGATAGTATGGTGACCCAGACAAGGTATGGATCGAGTACTATTGGGGATTTTGATATGCTAGATTCTCAGTTGGATATTTCTCAATCTAATATTGGAGAGGAGGATGAGGATCCCTTATTAGGTTCTAATACTTATAAGAAAAAGGGCAGGCCTCTTGGCTCCAAGAATAAAAAGAAAGGGGAGATCTCGGCTCCCAGTACTGGCTCTCTCTTGAACCCTTCATCATGAAATGCATATCTTGGAACATTCGAGGCCTTGAGTCTCCTGATAGGAAGCATATTATTAAGAGATTTCTTTTGGGGCATAAGAATTTAGATTTTTTTATGATGCAAGAACTTAAAGCGGTTAATTTTCTTCTTAATTCTTCTCTGGATTGTATCTGGAGGGATGCCATTAAAATTTATACCAACCATTCTAAAGGGAAAGGGGGTGCTACCTTATTAATTAATGCCTCTTGGGGGAAGTTTATCAAATCTTCTGGTAGTTCCCCCTGTAATCGTGTGGTGTGGGCCATAATTGATTTCAATGGCTCTTTGTTTGGGGTCTGCTCTGTCTATGCCCCCAATGATCTTAAGGACAAAATTGCTCTATGGGATTGGCTTTCTAACCTTCCCAACATTCCGTGGATTCTGGCTGGTGATTTTAACATGATTGAAAACCAAGAAGATAAACTTGGTGGTCTCCCCTTTCTCTGGAAATACCAAGAGAAAACTCATTGGGACCAACTTAAACATAAACTTAATTTGTTTGATCCCTTGGAAGGATGGAAATCTGACACTTCTGGTCTTTGGTTTACTTGGTGTAATTTTCAACAGGGACACAATAGGATTTACTCCAGGCTGGATAGGTTTTATGTTAACTCTGATTTTTTCTCCTTTTCCCCCAATTACCTTCATTCCCCTGTCTCTGTCTCTCCCTCGTCGCTGTCAGACCACTCTCCTATTATTGCCCTTATTAATATTAGGAATGCTCTCCCTCCCTCTTGCCAGCGTAATGATAAATTTATCCTTAATACCTCCTTGCTTAATGATCAAGACACCATCATTGCTATTAAAATGGTTAAAATGTTTAATCTTAGTAATAACTTTCCTTCGCATATGGACCGCTGGAATAGGAATGTCTCCTCTTGGAGAGTTATATTTTAGACCTTAGGCCAAAGGAAGGCCAAAAATTATAGGAGAGTTGAGAATGAGTTAAGTGAACAATTGTATTTGGCGGAGTTGGATGCTCAGGCCAACCCCTCATCCATTCCTAGTGCGAATAGGGCCTCTGTTATCAGGGATTCCTTAAGGAAACATCAGCATGTTAAAACCATGGGAGCTGCTATCAGAGGGCGGAAGCAATGGTTAAAATTTGGAGACAAGGGATCTAAATTTTTTTAAATTATCTTAAACTTAAGAAGAGTAAGGAAAAAATTGACAGAATTGTCATAGACAATCAGGAACTCTGCGATTTCAATGACATTGCGGTGGCTTTTGAAAGTTATTACAAGAACTTGTTCAGATCTGAGGACACCAGCATTGCCAAGGATCTTAGGAACAAATGTAAGGAGCTTATTTCTCAAAAATTAACTGAAAAAGATGTCAATTCTCTTAGAGATAGGATTACTCTTCAGGAAATTATAGATGCCATAGCTGCTCTTAAAAAGGATAAGGCGCCTGGGCCGGATGGTTTGCCTACTGAATTCTATAAGACTAATGTCGACTGGATTGCTAAGGATTTGCTTGAGCTTTACTCTGAGGCTTACGATCGGGGAACTCTTGGCAATTCAATCAATATGGGAATTATTAAACTTATCCCCAAAGACGGAGATAAATCCCTCATCAAAAACTGGAGACCTATCACTCTCCTTAATGTTTCATATAAAATTCTTGCTAAAACCCTTGCTTCCAGACTTATCAATGTGCTTCCTAGTTTTATATGCCCCACACAAACTGTGGTTTCATTAAGGGAAGGTACATTCTTGAAAATCTCATTACCAGTTGGGAATCTTTGGAATGGGCCAAGACTTCCAATCAAAATGCTGCTATGTTTCTGATTGATTTTGAAAAGGCTTATGATCGCGTTGAATGGGATTTCATCCTATCTATGCTGCAGGCCTTCGGCTTTCCTGATGAATTTGTCAGATTTGTTCAGATCCTTCTTAAAGACTCTTCTGCTAGAATAGATATTAATGGTTGTTTATCTAATCCCATCCCCTTGTCTTGATCAATTCGGCAAGGCTATCCTCTTGCTCCTGCTCTCTTTGTTATTGCCTCTGAAGCCCTATTTTATATTCTCAGAGATAATACTATATCTCCCAAAGTGAATGGTGTCCTGCTCCCCGACAACTCTGAACTTCTCAATATCCAATTCGCTAATGACACCTCTCTCTTCCTTGAATTATCGTGTCTTAATATTCAACATCTTAATCAGAAACTTGAATTTTTTGAAATCATTTCTGGTGCTTGCATTTCTAAATCCAAATCTGTTATGCTTGGTTGGAATGAGGTCCCCCCTGATTGGTTCTCACAATTTAACTATTCTTGGGGGGGACCTAATAAAATTGTTAGATATTTGGGGGTTCCCTTTTCTGTTTCCCCCTCTCTCAAGGAGATGTGGCTCTGGGTTAAGAATAGAATCTTTCAAAAGCTTTATAAATGGGATAACAGAGTTCTCTCCCTTGCTGGTAGAGTGCAAGTCTGCCAAAAGATTCTTTCCTCTTACAGTATTTATTACTCTTCGGTTTGGATGTTTAGCAATTATCAACTCTTTGAAATTCAAAAGGCCATCAGGAGATTCCTATGGTCTGATGGTAAAGGAAATAAGAAAAAACATGCTGTTAGATGGAGTTGGTGTCATATAGATAAGAGATTAGGTGGTTTAGGTCTTAAGGACCTTAGGACTCAAGGGATTTCTCTCGCGGCCAAATGGATCTTTCAGGCCTTTCATGGTCAAGAGCCTTGGAAAATTCTTTTAAGGCATAATATCCTTGATGGATGTCCTAAACATGCTAAGTATTGGAAGAATCTTCCGTTTGCTGACCTTATTGCTGGTACCTTTCCCGTCTCTGTTCATGGTTCTCTGGTTTTTAAGTCAATATGGAAGGCCTGGGAACTTGTGAGAGGATTTATCTCTAATTTTGGTTGTGATAGCGGTCATACCATTCATGGTGAACATTCCATCTAGTGGAACTTGATGCATAATGGAAAGCCCTTGGCACTTACGCAGGGATGTTCTGCTAAGCTTTGGAATAGACTTGGAATTAATTATTTTATTGATATTCTTGAGAATGATAATCTTGTTACCTGGCAGGATCTCAAACATAAGTTTAATCTATCTGAGTCGCATAAGCGCACTTATAACTTGATCTCCAGAGCTTGCAGATCTTTTAATCTTCCTCGTAGATGTGATGTGGATTCTCATAGATTTTTATTCGTTCGCTGGAAGGATGGTAATCTATTGCATAAACTCAAAGCTAAAGACATATATAAAGCTCTTAATAAGGATAGTTCTATTCTTTCTCACCTTAATTCTATTTGGTATATGAATCTTGATTTTTCAGAATGGCATAAAATTCTTAACAGGTTTTGGAAATCACATAGTCCTCCTAAAATTTTGCATTTCAAGTGGCAACTTCTTCTTGACAGAATTATCATTAAAGATCAATTTGGCAATGCTAATTATTGCTCTATTTGCAGGACTCCTGAAAGTTTAAGGCACATCTTTCTTACTTGTCGATTTGCTAAGATTATATGGAAAAGTTTTGGAATCATTATTACTGATCATGTTTCTATGCTGGATATTATGCTTGGATATATATCTGGTCTAAGAAAGGATGCTAATTTTTTTTGGAACATTTTATCTTCTCATATTCTCTGGTTCATTTGGAAGCTTAGGAATGAAGACAAATTCCAAGGTTTAGGCAGATCCCTTACTTCGTTTCAAATAAAACTTATACATTTTAAGATTGTTTCACAGGTGCTCTGCATCATGAAACTTGAAAAGGATAAACTGAAAAGATTCTTACAGGATGGATATGCTACCATGTTTATCTATGAGACGAAACATGGGCTGGAGTGGGCTAGCATCATTAATGATCAGACTGCTTTTGAGGGTGCTTTGAAGAAACTGCTGAAGGAGATCAGGGACACTAGAGGACCTTTTGTTGATAAACTGGAATTCTTTGCTCATGTTCTTGAAAGAAGGAAAGTTGTCTGGATGGAAGGCGCTCAAGGATGGACTGCCTGGATTGAAGATCAGGATGATTTCTTGCATTAGTTTTCAGCACTATATTTTGTACTCTCGTAAACTTCTTCATATTGTGCAAGATTAACTGTCTCAGTTGAACTTGATGTTTGAGCTTGGTGTTTGAGGCTTGCCTCCCTTGCTCCTCTTTTTGTAGAACTCTCGATCTTTTAATTTAAAAAAATTAAAAAGATAATTATTTATTAATATGATTCAAATTACTTAAAATGTATTACAAATGATAATATATTGTATTTAAAATTAAAAAATTATTTATTTTTTAATAATAATTTAAATATATTATTTTTAATGAAATAATATTAGTTTCTTGCATTTCTACTTTAAACTATGTTTTTGAAACATAAAAAGCAGCAAGAGGACCTGCTGGCCTGAGTAACAAAGGGACTAGAGGCGCATTAACAACATATTAATGGCACTAGTCATAAGCATTTCAGTAGCAGTTTAATAGCAGAAAAACCAAGTCTAATCTGCCTCTACCAAAAACAAACACCACAGTATTTTTCAAAAAGATTAAACTAGAGTATCTGAAGTGAATAGTAGCAATTAAAATAATAGTAATAAGCCACACAGAGCTATACCAAGGACTAGGAAAAATAACCTTAAACCCCGAATCAAAACAGGAGAACTGAGGGCCATGCCCAGACAAAAATAAAAACCTCATGAGCACCAGCAACTAGTTCTTTCCACCCAAATGTTTGGACATCAAGGTCCTAGCCCACTCCTCTCGCAGGAACAAGAAGAGATCCTTATTGTCCTCATCCACCTCTAGACTGTCACCCACCAGTTTTTCCTGCACAGTGGAGAGGTTCATAGTCGAAGCATGCATGACCTTTAGCGTAAATTTGTTAGTCATCATACAGTGATGCTTCAATTCCTACAAGTCCTATTTGATGTCATTAATCTCTTTGTCCAAATCAGAAAACCTCAGCTTGAGGGTACCTTTAATCATGTCCTTGCCAACTAGAACCTCAAGAATGTGGTGAGGAATGTGCTCAGTAGTGGAGGACTTGTTCTGGTGATCATGGGGTAAAGTCAGAGGTGGGGTAGGGTGGGGAGTCTCCATGGTTTGTTGAGGGTTGGTAGGGGGAGTGTTACCAGTCCTAATAGGACTCATGTGATCATCAGAGGAGCCCTTCATGGACTCAGTGGAGTGAGAATCTTTTTCAGACAGGGACTGCTCTCTAGAGACCGCTTCTAACATTTTCGTTTTACACTACTACTTCACAATCCTGTTAGACCTTCGACAACCTGAGCCACCTAAGTCAACCTCCAGCTTGACCTGATTCTCCACCATCCTCTATTTTCTAGGATTTCATTCAGTCTTAGGAGTACTATCAGTCTCCTTTTGGTCTTTAGTCTCTAAAGATTCAGAGACATGAGACTCCTCCTTCTCTTCCCTCCCATTGAAAGGATTTTTTACACATTTTTTGCGGGTTCTACCCTCTTTAGGAACAAGATCAAACTCCTGGATAACCTGGATGGAATGGGATGTGGAGTGAGTGGGGTTTTCAATTTTGGATGGGGAATCCTCCTGGGCCACCTCTTGGATAATCAGGGGGGTTGGGGCGGAGGGAAAATAGCCTTGTGGAAGTGGTAAATGTAGAGAAGGAGGCCCTGATGGAGAATAGGGATTGATTTATCAGGGTTCTCCTTAATATCCAAAATATTACTTTTTATGGAATCCAGGAGATAGAAGGGAATGGAAATTAAATCCTTGTTTCTAATGTGATTCAGAAAAGGTAAGTGGTAGTAGTAGAACACTGTAAACTTACCTTCTAGAATGAAATACTTCATCACAATGAGACACAGCTTGGGCCAGAACTCTGGAAGCTCTTCTCAGTTGAAACCCCCTTGCTTCTTGACAGGATTCTCTCCCTCCTTGAAGAACTAGTTGAGACTGGTAGGGTCAAGTGTTTGACTGGTTTTTTTTATACTTCCTCCCTTCCATAGAGAGACCCATCGCCTTAGCAATGACCTCCTCATTGATCTGGAAATGGATGCCACCAACCGAGACATTCCTATTATTCCAGGATGAGATGAATTGTTTGGATATTCACTCATCGTGCCCACCTTTCATGTGCTCCATACAACCCCAGATACCGCTCTCTCTATAATAGTGGGTCACCAAAGGGTCAGAGGTGAAGGTCTCATCGATCTTGTCTAGTTCGATGCAAAGGGTGTTGCCTCCCATGTCTATACTCTGCATCACCTGAGCTAGAATATCCTGAAAACCAAAGGGCCAAACTTCCTGATAGATAATATAAAACCAGTTGTTTTGGTTTGGCCGTTTCGAGAAATGATTATACTCAAAAGGCTGGCCTTGGGTGAAATTTCGGGAGACGGGCTCTGTACGACAATATTTAACAGATCTCCAGGTGCCATTATTAGCAATAATGCCAGAGTTGCACTTAATGTCCTTGTTAGCCAAGTAAGCCCACTGATTTGGACAACTATTTCTCCACACACATGAAAGGAAATTATGATTCTTTATGGGGTTTTGGGTATTCCTTTTCATAATCATGAAAATCACCTGATTATGCCAGCACGTGATCAAGGTAGGATTCATAATAATATGACAGATTGGCCCATTTTAAATATCATTGGTAATATTAATTTCCCCTTTGATGAGTTGCTGAGTCAGCTTGGGTAGTTTGCTGACCCCCCTCCAATTGTTAAGTTTGGTTTGCTTTAGACCAATGGTTGTCATCAAGTCAGCCACCGAGTTCCCCTCTCTGTACATGTGGCCTATAGTCATGCATTAGAAGTTGTTGAGAAGCTCACAGATCTCTAGCATAATGGAGCTAACCTGCCATCCCACATTAGCTCCCCTTTTGATAGCCTCCACCACCACTTTGGAATCCCCCTCGATTTCCAACAATCTAATGTTCATTTGGGTTGCAAATTTGATCCCCCATAGAAGAACCATTCCCTCCGCTTGATTTACAGTGCAATTATTTAGCGGCCCAGCATAAGCCAAAAGGCAAGTGCCTTTATGGTCTCTTAGCACACCTCCCCCACCCTGAGCAATGTTATTAGCTACCCCATCAAATTTTAATTTGGTCCATCCTCTGAGTGGGGCAACCCATCTGGTAGCTTTTCTAGCCATCAGCTTAGCATCGTCGAACCTGGAGAACCTAGCTAGCAGGTTCCAACTGTCAGCTATTTTGACTTCCCAGGTAGAGGGGGGTATTGAGGGAAGCTTCCACTTAGCCACACTAGCATTCTCACAAAGGAGCTTGGTTCCATTATAGAGACAACTCTCGGCCTGATTACTAGCCTCCCTGAATATCTTGTTGTTCCTTTCCTTCCAAATAGTCCAGCAGATGTGTGGGGACAACATTCACCAAAGGAGTTGGAGGAGGGGGTGATTGGAGGGAGATCTCGAGTTAGTAAATTGATGCACATCTCTATCCAGAGCCCAGAAGATACCCAACTTGCCGATGACCCCTTGCCAGATGCTAGTGGCATAGTCACAGTGTATAAATAGGTGGTTCACCATTTCCTCCTCCTTTTTACATAGGACACACATGTTTTCCATGGAGAAGCCCCTCTTTATAAGATTATCTTGGGTTAGGACTTTACCATGCATAAGGGTCTACCAGAAGAAATTGATTTTCGGCATGAGCTGAGGGATCCACACCTTCTTCCAATCCCCCGGGTTATTCTCTTCCTTTAGAAGTAGGTTGTAAGTAGATTTTATCGAGAAGGTACCAACTTGGGTGGGGGCCCAGACAATGGATTCCTGGCCACCCAGCCCTGGGATTTTGATCTCATTTAGGGTTTCCATGAGCTCATTGGCCAAATGTTGAAGGTCTAGTCTGTCTCTTACTAGATTAGGTATATCTTTCTAGTTCCTGCTCGTGATGTAGTTGGAGGTTCTATTACCAATGACAGATCTGAGGTAGTCCATAAGGGGTTTGAATCTAAATCCTAGGTTAGGGTAGTTCAGGACCCAATAGTCATTCTAGAACCTAATGGATCTCCCATTTCCAAGCTGCCAGAAAGCCCCTTTAGATAGCAAGGTCTTGCATTTACAGATGTTTGCCTAGAGTTTGGATCCACTGGGGAAGTTACTATCATGGTACATCCTCCTGTAGGGATGTCCTTGGAGGTACTTAGCTTCTATTATTTTGCACCAATCCACTTTTCCTTCTATGAGTTTCCAGGCCACTCTCATGGTAAGGGCTCTATTCATCAAGCCAATTCTCCTTAGGCCTAGGCCACCCAATCTTTTTGGGAGGCAGACAGTGTCCCAATTGACTAGAGACATCCTCTTTTTTTCTTCAGAACTAGCCCACAAGAAGGTTCTCTGAATTCTTTCAAGTTTATCTGCCATGTTACTTTTGATCTTGAAGAGGGACAGGAAGTAAATTAGAATCCCTTGGAGAGTGGAGGCCACCAGCTGAAGTTTACCAGCATTGCTTAGTATCTTCCCTTTCCATCCAGCGAGTTTCCTTTGGGTTCTTTCCAGGATAGAGTTCCAGAAGTCCTGGGATACCTGCATAACCATGAGGGGGAGGCCAAGGTAGGTAGAAGGGAGTGAAGCTGACAAACAACCCAGAATTTGAAGCACTCTATTTTGTATCTCCATGGGGGTATTGAAGAAGAACAACCAACTTTTTTGATAGTTAATACACTATCTAGAAGCCCAAGCATAACTTTCCAGGAGATTTTTATTTTCCGTATGAGACATCATGGAATTCCAAGCCACAATAGCCTATCTACTAATAATAAAATATTATAATAGCATAAATTACTTTATAGGCAAAATCCAATATAAGTAAGTGTATAATAATGTGAATTGATGTTAAAGAAATGTGAAAAATGGTTTATTCCGAGAAAAGGTATGTTGAGCATTTAACCAATTTTAAATTTAAGTTTACAAACTAATAGTTGTTGGTAAAATGCATTTACGAGTCTATGTGCAACAATAAACATGGGGGAAAACATTTATAGGCTTCTGATTCTGCTTAAATCTCTACCTTTTTCCCCATGTGACCACATTTTACCAGGGGCTTAGCCCCTCAAAACTTAAAAGCGACAGAGTCATTTGCAGGAGCAACTACTTCTGCGGTGTAAAAATTACCTAGACCCGTAGTATATTCCCTCAATGGCCAGCGTGATGATATGTAGGCCTCATATGAGAAAAGTCATGTAGCTACTCTATGTCTCCTACGGTTTTGATATTTTCAATGGTCGTATTTCAAACTTCATCTATTCCTTCTCAAATAGATGGCCAGGATTGTTTCAATGGTAGTCATTGCCTCTTTAGCCAGTTGCAACTATTAGATGAAATAAATAGGTCGGGGCTTTCCAAAATGGAAATGCCTATGGCGTAATGAGTTAAGCTTTACTATTGTTCATTATAAAAGTTTGAAAATTTTCAAAATGTACAAATTAAGATATGTCCATAAATTCTAAAATTCAAATGAGCATATTATGCGAAGATCTTTTATAATACATGTCCTAGTGTCAAACACGCTTGAAATGGCTACTCCCACCCATTGCAAGCAACAATACTAAAATAGCTTCCTTATTTGACTATTCAATCACATTTTGACAATTCTCAAATCAATCTTTCTTAGGTTGTCTTTATCATTGTTCTTTCATAGTAAAGCTTTACTAAACTCATCTCATCTCTTTGACTTTCACAACAACAACCAAGACTCATGTTAAGTTGTCTATTATGTCTTCTATCCCAAGAGAGGAGCCACAATTGCTTGTAATGATCTCTTGCTTCATTTCATTGATTTGGTCTAATATTATTGATATCCTCTACTTTATTTATTTATTGTGATAGGGGTTTTCATACACAATAGAGAGTGTTTCTATCATACATTGTTTACTTACATCTTTTTAACTGGTCATATCTAGCTTTCTATGGAGGTGGAAATACCAAAATGGGGGTTTGACTAAGGCAAAATCCTACATAGCCCCAACATGTTCCCCGTCTCTATGTGTGTAGATTATCAATAGGTTCAATGTTGAAGGAAAGAATTATGTCAAGTTTTTGACATTTTTCTGGGCTTTGTCCATACAAACAACAAAACATGTAAACGTCCCTACAACTTGTTGGCATCCAAGATTGAGGCTTTGTCCATCTAATATCTTAATCTCTACACTCTGTACTTTCTATTTTTGCAATCCAAATATTTTTAGCTTATCACATATTCTAATTATTAAGCATTTTTCTTTCACTTTATACTTTAGTTTAGTTTCAAGTTTTGATTTTAGCTTTATATTTCTAGTTCACTTGAGACATGTCAATTGATGTAGTTGAGAATTATTTTCTCCTTGATCCCTCATTGTCTTGAGAGTAGTGAACCCTATCCTCTACACACACAAATACAATTTGTATTATAACAACTCTAAGAACCTTACCCTTAAAGAGAAATAATATTTGATACATGGTAACCATGAAGTAGATGATCAAGATCCATGTCAGTTCTTTTGAGTTAGAATCTTCTTTGATCTCATCATTCAATAACTTGATAGGTTCAGCCCATAGGGCATCAATTTTCTTGTACATTTTCCCTAATCTTCTAAGCTAGAATCCTATGAGAGAACATGGTCTCCAAGTTGGAACTCTCTCTTGAAAATCTTCTTATGAAAAAGGTACTTCATTTTCTATTGCCTCAAAAAATTTATCTCATGGAAAATCCTCCTTGTCTCTACCAACTTGGTCAATTCATATAACCTTTTGGAAATGACACTTCCTCACCATCAATCTACTATAGTAGTTTGTACTTTAAAATTCTAGGCTAATTGGTAACTTGATCTCAACAACATACATTGACTCAAATGAAATTCTACCAGTATCCCCCATATAAGTTACTCTATCTTCCCAAATAGAAAGTTTTAACTTACCCATCTTTTCTTATTAGCATCCAAAGGTTTTCTAAGGATGCTCATGATGCACTTGTTGTCAAGTTCTTTTTTTCTATTTGCATGTGGGGATTAATATTGCTAATGAGATCACATATTACGAGCACATGGACCAACAAAATACTAGGATATAAAATACATGAATTATCATAAACTATTTTCAATAGCACACTTAACTTGGTAGTAATTTTATTCAATAGAAAATCATTCACTTCTTTTGATATAACATTTTTTAGGGATCTTGGGTGCTGGATCTTCTGTCTTGGATTCATTGTGCTGGCAGGATGAGGCTACTAGAGTTGAAGATGGTTGGATCTTAGTTAAAGGTAAACATTCAAAGAGACCATCCTCTTCTTTTGACATGACCCTTTGGTCCCATAAGAAGGGGTCTAATGGATAGTTTGTATAGTAGTTAGGGTATTTCTCCTTTGGACTGTTGTTCCTCAATGTCTTATCTTGGCAGTGTTCTTTGTTTGGTGTATGGGGTTTTTTGCCTTTTGTTTTGGCTGGACTGTTTCATCTTGAGAGCTCTTAATGTTCTATCTTAAATTTTCTCTTTGTTAAGGGTTTTGGGCCCCCTTCAAAACCTATTTTTACCTTAATCAAAAATACTTTTTTAGTGATTACCTCTGTCCATTTTGTAAAGTAATCAATAACCACCAATATATCCACTTAAACCTTTTATATTTTTTAGTCATATCACTTATAAAATCAACGTCCTACTACTAAAATGAGGCTTAACTAAAATAGTAGGAAAAGGGAGGACTCTAAACTATTCAAATTTCCAAAAAGTATTTGGTAAGCATCACGTCTTTTCACAAATTTGGCCACATAGATTCGAAATAATGCGAGCCACCAATATCCCACTCTTATAATTTTATGAGAAGTTATTTTGGCCATGGAATTTCTACCACACAATCCTCGGTGACATTTTTCAGTGGTCATTGTTAGAGTAATAAGTTGTTTGCTTATAAATTAAATCATATTGATTTAATTACTAAGTCACTTATTATCTCTTTCTACTTAAGCTAAACTTTAAGCATATAATAATTAATTGTTTTTATTAATTATTATTGTGCAATCTAGGTTTTACCTTTTAAGGTTTTTTATCTCCTTTTATAAGGATTGATCTCTCTTGTAATCTAATTGAGAAACATTCATTTTATTGAATTGCAACTTTTAGTTTTGCACATTAAGAATGTCTCCTCTTTCATGGATCCATGCGTTCGGGCCTCTTTAGCTTCTTTATTCTCTCTCTCTCTTTCTATGGCAAATATTTGCATGTATGTGTTCTTGGGAGTTGTGGGTTGTTTACTCATCAACTCTAATATGGTATCAGAGCTTCACATCTGGTTTCCCCTATCCTCCTCCTGAGAGATTAGGTTGTGTCTGTTAGATCTACAATTTCAGAGGGTTTTCTGTTGGATCAGGGGGAACTCTCTTTCTGGTTATCTTGGCCTCAAACAGACCTCATGGTTGCATTCAAAACATCCAAGAACCCCTAGATCCATATAAAATTTGTCCAATTTAGACAAAATTAGAATCTATGGCAAAAAATTTTACAACCAACCCCAGCATGGATCCCGAGGCAGTCACTGGTGTTTTGGAGCATTTTTGGCTCAAACAGATCTCGTTGTTGAGCTCACAATGGGCAAAAACCCCTAGATCCATATAAGACACATCTGATTCAGATGCCATTGCATTTTAAGGCAAATTTGTTTGCATACTAGGGTCGTATGATCCTGGCATGCATCCCGATGCAAGTACGATGATTTTGAATTTTTTTAATGCGGCAATGGCCATTTGGCCATCAAATTTAATCTCGTAGCAGATGCAGCCTTAGCCCCTAGTCATATGATGACTTGGGACCCAGGTTTTTAGCCACGAGGGCCTTTTTTGCAACAACATCCATACGACCATTAAATTTAATGTCATGAAGTGCTGACATTAGCACATGTCAACACCCCTGGACACCATTTTTGGGCCTTTTAGTATACTTGTGATTTTTTGCTCATAACTTGAGCATGCGGTGTCAAAATCAGGTAAACGAGATATTGTCAGAAAGCTGGTTCCAAACTCTATCCAGATCTGGAGATTTAAATTTCTAATTTTGTTTTTATGGTATTTTTTACTATCAAAGCCATATGTTTAGTTTTGCACTTTGCCAACTCCATCTTGTGCATCCAAACTCCATTTTGGGAAAACAATATATCGTTGGAAAGCTTATTCTAAGACCTTTCCAGTGCTATAAGTCATTTTTCCAGATTCTGCTCCAAGTATATTTTATTCAGTTTCTTGCATTTTTGCAATTAGGTAGATATCTTGGATGTTTCATGTCTTGGGATCTCTTCCCTTTGAGGGATGGCTCATCTTAAGCTATTTTTTTGTTTCAATAGCCTTCGCTCTTCTTTGAGCAGTGTATACTTCACTTTTGTAGTATTTTTTGTGCACACGCACTGAAATAAAGTGTCATTCTATTGCATGTATGGGATCTTGCACATGTTTGTGCTCTATGTACTTGTACTCCATTATAAAGTGTCAGGGGGGTTTGATGTTTACCTTTGTTTGCCATCTACTTTTTTCATGTGAGAGTTCCTCCAACGATATTATCCTCAGGTATCTCTCTATGTGTTTGTACTCTCTCTGCACCTTCAATTTTTTAGATTATTCTTTATCATGCAGTTCATATTGGATGATCTTTTTAGTGTACCTGTCATTACTCCCTTGTCAACATTATGGGGGGGTTTCTACTGTTGGTTCTATAGATTCCTTGGTTTGATAGTGTGAGCTATGTATTTAGTATTTGATTCTATGTACTAGGTGGATGCAGTGGCTGGGAACCTATGCATTCCGATGAGATGGATCATTTAATATATGGACACTCTTTCTTTCCTATTTTTGGATGTACTCTTCTAGATTTGATTGATCAGCTCTTTAGACTTTTGTTATTTTTATGCCATCTGTATTTTCAAGTTCAAGTGTTTGCCTTTCTTTGCCTCCTGATTTGAGTAGTGTCATTTGAGGGCACTCATGTAGATTACAATATTATGTATCTTCGACCTTAGTTGTTTGCCTTTGTTTTCTTCTTGATTCGAGTAGTGTCATTTGAGGGAACTCATGCAGATTACAGTATTCTCTACCTAGTCAGATTTTAGTGCAGGATCTTCAGATCATCAGTTACTTCTTGACAAAGTTTGTGGCTTCTTGCTTCAGTGATCATCAGTTACTTCTTGACAGAGTTTCCAGCTTCTTGCTTCAGTGATGTTCTACGTGTTCAGCCGTGTTCCTATTTTTTGGAACATTCCTAGTTTTGGAGGCTTCTTTAGTCCTTTAGACTAGTCTTTGCCTCTTTTTGGAGTAGAGTTTTTCCCATGTGGTTTTCTATATTTCTCTATTTTTTAGAGACTCTCTTTTGTACTTGGGCACCTGATTAGGCGTTTTGTTTTCAGGACCCATTTGTTCTAGGTTTTTAGCTTCTCCCAAAGTTTATTTTAAGGGGGGGTGTTAGAGTAATACGTTATTTTCTTATTAATTAAATCATATTGATTTAAATACTAAGTCACTTATTATCTCTTTCTACTTAAGCTAAACTTTAGGCATATAATAATTAATTACTTTATTAATTATTATTGTGCAACCTAGGTTTTATCTTTTAGGGTTTCTGATCTCCTTTTATAAGGATTGATCTCTCTTGTAATCTAATTGAGAAACATTCATTTTATTGAATTGCAACTTTTGTTTGTGCACATCAAGAATGTCTCCTCTTTCATGGATCCATGTGTTAAGGCATCTTTAGCTTCTTGCTTCTCTCTCTTTCTGTGACAGGTGTTTGCATGCAGGTATTCTTGGGAGTTATGGGTTGTTTACTCATCAACTCCAATAGTCATTACATAATACACTTCATTTAATCATCTTAGGAGTACACCAATGTTGATGTTTCTCCATGTTAACTGATATTTGAGAATAACATACCTCTAGGATTCAAGCTTCAATGTTCATCTTTTCTTATTATTCAACTTAGGAAAACAATTTTACACTTTCCAAATAAAAAACCATGTACTTATACCAAGGACAATCCTTTAATTGATATAAGTTATAATCTAGGTTAGTGCTGACTTGGTGAACTTAGCAATATCCAAATTTATGTTATCTATTAATTTTTCTAATCCTTGACCTTTTACAAGCTTGGTAGTAATCACCTTCACATCATGTTCTCGGATCTTATTGATCCATTTGTATCCTTTCTTGGGTTCTCGGTATTACACAAAAACATCGAATTGTTGTGTGTAACATGAATGTAGTAATCTTGGCTCTTGCTAGATATGGTTTGAAATTCCTTACCACCATAATAAAGGAATCTACATGTTTCTCCATTATGGAATACATAATGATTCAATTCAATGTCTCATTAAAATTTGTTGAAGAAACTGGTTGTTTGTAACCTTCATTAACAACAACAATAGTGTAAAATGATTAAAAAAAAACAATTGGAAATGCTTTACATGATGCAAGTTTGCCAATACTAGTTCCTTCTTTAGTGCATCTTTTATTTCTAAAACCAAACCACTTTATTCCTTGTCGCAACTTGATGATTGCCCCTTTTTTAAAACCTTAGAAATGACCTTTATCTTCTCAATAAAGTTAGGAACAAATCACTTGACAAAATCCATCTACCCAAAGAATGATCAGATTGTCTTTGATTGTTTTTGGCCAAGGGATGAGGTTTGATTTTTTTTTACACATTCTAGATCCATCATCATCTCTTCCTTAGATACAATATGCCAAGAATCTTGGCTTCTTCGATGCCATGTATAGACTTTAAAGATATCTTATATCTAAACACAACTAGAAGATCAAATCTAAATTCTGACAATGGTCGTTCAAATCCTTTGATTATGTAACATCTTGGTAGACAACCATAATTTCATTTATAAGGCTAGGAAAGGAAACCTTTATAGCTATTTAGAATATGCTTCAAACATTTTTCAATGCAAATGGCATTAGAACATAAATTATAAATATTCTCCATAGCATTGCGAAGGATGCCTTCTACTACTAGGATTGTTTCATCTTGGCTTGATTATAACACAAGAAACCATTCATCATAGACATCAACTCTGGCCTTATTACCCACTAAAACTAATGGTCCACACCAGAAAATGGATAGTTGTCCTTGGAACACTTGATATTTGAATGACTTTGACTCCTTTATTGATAGAACTATAACAACTTATTTTATCATGAACAATGATACCAAAGATAATCAAGAATGTTCAAAACAAAGACAAATTTATAAAATTTTACAAAGATATTAATGTACATAAATAATTAATAAAACTCTACCAAACAGCTGACCCCTGTTGGAAACAATTGTCTGAAGGAAATTGCTACTCAATTATGTATTGTCTTTGATGTCACACAATGTCATAGTCCGCAGCAATCAGTTCCTACCGAGCTCAGTCGGTCTGCCAGACAGGAATATTAGTGTTTACCGAGTCCACTCGGTTATCAAAAGAAATTCAGTGTTTACCAAGTTCAGTCAGTCATCAAAGGAAATTCAGTGTTTACCGAGTTCAGTCAGTCGTTAAAGGAAATTCAGTGTTTACCGAGTTCAGTCGGTCGTCAAAGAAAATTCAGTGTTTACCGAGTTCAGTCGGTCGTCAAAGGAAATTCAGTGTTTACCGAGTTCAGTCGGTCGTCAAAGGAAATTCAGTGTTTACCGAGTTCAGTCGGTTATCGAAGGTAAAGGATTGTCGGTGTTTACCGAGTTCCCTCGGTCTCCGAAAGATTATAGAAAGTTATGGTCACCGAGCACTGTCGGCCCTTAAAGGATTTTTGCAAATAGAGTTTGCTTAATTCAGCCGACTGTTATACTAAATAATGTCGATTTGACAAATCTAAAATCATATAAATAAAAGGTCAAATGTGAAAAATAAACAAGAAATACAGCAGAAGATTTACAGAAGAAAGACAGAAAAGGTGTGTGCGAATTTGTGAAGGATGTTCAGATATCCTTGAGGTGCAGCACAGATTTATTCGATCAGGAAGGATCATACATATGCAGAACAGAGATCTGTAATCAGCAAGGCAGTTGCATTATTATACAGGTCATTTTTCATTGTTACCTTCTTATCATTGTAACAGTGAATTCTAAATCTCTTAACCGAGTTGGTTTAACAACCATATTGTAAATCCTCTAACAAGGTGACAATTCCATTGAATTGTTTTCAAGACCTCTTACCAGGCCACTCCTAGCAGGGTGTTTTAAATCCTCTAACAAGGTCACACCTAACAGTGTGTTTTGTAACCTTTTACCGGGTTGGCTTCTAACCGGGCATCACTTCAGAAAAGTGAAAAACAGTATCTAGATACATTGGTGGTTTTTCCCATATTGGGTTTCCACGTTAAATCTTGTGTCTCTTGTGTTCTTAATTGCTATCTTAATCATACACCAGTGCTGATGAATATCTAAAAGATAATTTTGCTAATACTTTCTACATCTTCAAAGTTACTGCAATCTATTTACCGAGTGCTAAAACAGATAACATTGATAAGATATCCTAAGGGATCTAGAAAGAATTAATTGTGAAGTGTTTTATGGTTGACTGATTCACCCCCCCTCTCAGTCACTTCATCCATATTCCATCAACCCCATCATATTTTAATTTATCCTTTTGGTTTATCCTTTTATTTCAATGAATACTTAAAAAAAATATTTCAATCACAACCAAATCAGATGAAGTATATATTTGTTTGCCCGAATTTTCTGCCCGGAAATATTCATAAACATTACTCACGAGTCATTGGATCAGTTCAAATGTTCATATACACAAAATCAAAAGTAATTATTTATGGAAAATTTGTCTATTAAAAAATTATAAAAAAATGCTTTTAATTTAATGATCTCAGATGTAATGTAATATTATTATAAAAATATTAAATTAACTAGTTGATGTGTTGTAAATTTTCATATAAATTATTTAATGTGTATGATATTCAAAATATTTTTACATAATTAAATATTTATTCAATATATTTTTATTTCTTCTTCTTTTATATTTTTATTTCTTCTTCTTACAAAAATAAAATAATAATTATAAATAAAAATAAACTTGTGATATTTTTGCTTAATATTTGTTAATGCATAATTTATATATATGATGTAAAATTAAAAAAAATTATATATATTGTTATCATTTGTTTCCTGAAAATAGGCATAAAAAGGGAAGAAAACAAAAATAATATCATCTCCTTTGAAAAGCTGAAAAAACATTCCTATAACACAAATTCATTTAAATCAATAATATTGCAAATAAATAAGTTTTTTAATTTAAAAAATAAAGAAATATAAATTTTAACTTTTTAAAATAATAGTTATTTTGAAAATGAAAAAAATAGAGTATTATCATTAATAGAATTTAATTAATAATTGGATACAATGAAATAGTAAAAAGTTATGATGATAATATTAGTAATCATAATTATAATATTTATTAATAACTAATAATATTTAATTAAAAATTTCAAACAATTATAATTAAAATTAATTAATACTAAAATTATAGTACGATTGATTAAAATATGTATAATGATAATATTTTTAAATTTAAGATTTTTTTTAAAAAAAATTAATATTCTAAAAGATTTGATTCAATCATTTCTATGATCTAACTTAATATAATTTTGTTCATCTCGTTTTCATAATTTAAATCTTGAAAATTGTCTAAACAATTGTTTAATAGTAATAAATATAAATATTTGTTTAATAGTAATAAATATATAATTTGAAAAAGAATTATTATTTTTAAATAATAAACAAATATTCAGTGTGAATTGATTGAAATAATCTTTTAAATAACCAATCAAACTAAAGTGATTGGAATAATACTTCCTAAGGATAAGTAGTAATAAAGGGAGGTTTTAATCAATAATTTAAAATGAGAACTATAACTGTTTTCATTTGTAAAAAACCACGTGAATCATGCTAGATGAATGTTTCGAAGAGTCTTGGAATAGTCGTTTAAATTTATTCAAATCACACGCTTATAACGGCCTGAAATTTTGTCTATGCCGCGTGAAGAGATAAATAAAGGCGAATAATTTACATTGCAAATCGATCGCTTCCAATGAAGTGTCATAATTACAATATTCTAATGAAAGGGACAAAATGGATTGACACATTTTTGTGGACCTTCCACCACAAAATGGATTGACACATTTTTGTAGACCTTCCACCAAATTGTATTGGCAGGGGTTAAGTTCTCTATAAAATGTATCAATTTTTTTATTTTTTTATAATGTTAAATTTTATTTTTTTTCAGATTTGTGAAAATATAGTGATTTTTTTGTAAATTTTTTATGGTTTTCAATCTTAAAATATATAAATCATGAAGGATGGAGAAAATTTTGCGAAAATCTGTTATGTTTTCTATTTTTTTTTAAAAATAAAAATTGCTTGTAAGGAGCTTAGCCCTGTTTACAATCGCCTTTATGTGGAAAGTCTTGTTTTTATTATGTATAATGAGAGCTAAATGTAATGTCATATAATAATTCTTTCACATGATCATCAAGAAACACAACAATGAAGTAAAGTTAAATATGATCTTCTTTTATCTACCTATTGTGATAATCTCATTATTGAGTAGAATTATGTAAAATCCTAGTGTCATATGGTAGTCCACTATAAATTATTGGTTTTTATCATCATTCAAGTTGTTATTAGATATCGTTTATAATTCAAAAAATTACCATATATTTTAAAAACTCATGATGATGAATTTTGTTGGATTTTTTTGTTTTTGTCTAAGAATAAAATTGTAGATATACATACCTAGTAGGTGGGAAGCATTCATCTAATTTTCAAGGTGGATCTTCTTGTGGAGGTCTTGCAAGTTGGATATATGAGTTTTAAAATGTGTGCACACCATGTCATCATTACATTGAGTATTTTGTAACAATATGTTTTTTATTAAGGTAGTGATGTCATTATAGAGTTTAACATTTGTTGGTTTAGGTTTCTTAAGAGTGACTTTTTCACATTTTCATTTAGAAAGGTTGAATTTTTAGTATTCTTGTTATTGGTAGAGAAATTTATTATTATACTCAACATAATTGATTGATCAATGGTTGTTTAGTCGTATTGTGTATAAAATTTAATCCAAAAAAGGCTAGTTCCTTTTGTTAAATGATTTCACTAAACACTACATTGCTCAACTAAATCTTCTGAGGAATTAAACTAATATATTGTAATATAACCTAAAGAGGATATTATTCCAACTAATCTTACTGTGTTTTACCCTTTGAGAGTTTTTTTCAAGTTTGTTTTCTAACAAGTTAGAATACTACAAAAAAGGAAAATTGCTAATTATAGAATAAAATACAATATTAACATTAATATCTTGTTAGAGACATAACACATTTAATTATTTGCATAATGCACTAATTAAAATTACAATGACCAACAAAAAATACTTATGTCACATCCCCATAGACTACCTTTTTATTTTGCTAGTTGTCTTTCATCTCAACATAATTTGGACGAAGGCAAAACTCTACCACGTGGACATTGATAGCACTTCTAATATATATATATATATATATATATATATATATATATATATATATATATATATATATATATATATATATATATATATATATATATATATATATATATATATATATATATATATATATATATAGTATCAGTTATAAATTTAAGGATTTAATTTTATATATGACATGGTTTCATTGATACTTATATGCTATGTTTATTGAACTAACCTGATACTAACATTGTTATAGTGTATGTATAGTATTGGATGATTTTCTAGGTTCTTGGGGTGCAACAAATAATTGACCTTGTAACATACATTAGAAACGAACCATGAAACTTATAACTTGGTCAGAAATAGAGTTCCCTTAGATTAAGAATTTCCTCATCATTATATATATATATACACTGTTGACTTGTTATGGTTTAGTTCACTTCAATCAAATTATCTCCTTGACTCATTTGCGTCCCCCTCTTGAAAAAAATATCGCCCTAGAGACCATTTTGTTAACAATAAATAAACTCTATCTCTCAAATTAAACCCCAAGTCTCACCTTATAGAAATAAGATAAGATATAAAAATAAATTTTGAATTTAAAATAATATAAAACATAATAATGTTAATGTTGACACATGTATATGAGAAAGAAGTCAATGAAACTAAAAATATAAAAAGAGTCAAGTAAAGTTACACAAGGAAACAGGGCTGAAATAAAATTAATTGCAATGTTTTTTCTTTCTACAATAGAGAAGTAATGAGGAGAGGGGAGCCATGGAAGGAGGTCGTGCCATTAATATGCATGGAAACCCATGAGTTGTAGATACCTCAAAGCTTATTAAAAAACCCACAAGCTTTGAAAACATTCATTCACATAGGTGCGGGGAAGGAAATCTGCAAAGAGGGAGATGGAAAAGTGGAATGGAGAAGTGAGAAGATTAAAGTGAAAGTTAGGTACCAAATCAGCTGTAAAAACCATCACAATTTCCTCTTTTCTTTCTTCTATTCCATTTCTAATTTGTTGCAACTCATTAAAATTCATTAGGACTTGTTAGTAAATGTGTTTGCCAGAATAGAGAATTTTATCCTACATAATGTGTGCCCATTTGTGTTGACGGGATTCTTTGAGATAATTGTGTTTAACCATAATTTTTACTTTCTCAAGAAACTAGTATGACATGCAAAGAGAAAACTAAATTTCTATATAAAAAAAAATGTTTCTTAGGAATTGCATTACCAACATTTAAAAATATTATTATTTTGAAAATTCTAGGCTTTTTGTTCAGCCCAAAATGGTGTGTAAGCATATTGTATGTGAAAACCTTGCTTCCCAAGACTAAATTGTATATTACCAACAAAAAATTCTATTATATATATTATGAAGTTTCAACAAACCTTCTCTTGTTTTGAAATGGTGTATCTTCAAAATATAGTTATAAATGTACTTTATTCTATCAAAAAGAGCTTAGCATTTACCCATATTGTCCATCTCTCTTAATGTAAGTACTTAAAACCACAAAGGATCTCTACCCATCTATGATTATTTCTTCAAAAAATTGTAGTGATTACATTTGTACTCTGGTGGGAGGTTTCATACCTTTTTTTTAATATTCTTTACCTAAATTATAAGATTAAATATGTTGTTATATTCTATCATCACCTACCTTGATAAATTATACTCTAGTTGTTAGCTTGTGGTGATTGATCAGGAAAGTATTTTAGGGTTAACTTGTTAACCGACATAAGCCTTGTTATATTGGCTTAGGATTAGGGATTTCATTATGATGTATGATTTTAGTACTTGCTACAGAATTGAGCTGTAAGAGATTACAGATTGTAATCAGGTTGTAATCACTGGATAATAACGTTGGATTCACTGTTGGTGGACGTAGCCCAGGGATTGGGTGAACCACGTTAAAACTTTGTGTCTTGTGTTCTCTTTTGTGTGGTTTATTGGTTTTCTGATATTGGTTATCTTTGCACATAATCGTTATTTTTGCCTTTTTAATCCTAACAAGTGGTATCAGAGCGAGGTTATTTCGTTCGTTCTTTCATATATTCTCTGAAGCAGGTCTCACGAGTTAGTGGGATAGTCTCTCAGTTAAGTGGGAGAAATGGAAGACGAGGGTAGGTTGAAGGTTGATAAGTTTAATGGGCAGAACTTTCAGTTATGGAAGATGCAAATGGAGGACTATCTCTATCAGAAGGATCTATGGCGACTATTAGAGGGAATAGCCAAGAAAGAGGCAACAATGTCTCAGGATGAGTGGGATATTTTGGATAGGAAGGCACTGGGGAGTATTCGTCTATGCCTGGCACAATCTGCAGCATTCAATATTACTGGAGCAATGAAAGCTAAAGATCTGATGGACACCCTAGCGAAGTTGTATGAAAAGCCTTCAACTTCAAACAAGGTATTTCTAATGAAGCATTTATTTAATATGAAAATGGTAGAAGGTGGATCAGTTATTGATCATTTGAATGAGTTTAATACAGTTACAAGTCAGTTAACCTCAGTTAAAATTACTTTTGATGAAGAGGTTAGGGCTCTCTTGATCTTGTGTTCTTTGCTAGAAAGCTGGAATGGCTTGGTAATGGCTGTTAGTAATTCTGTTTCTGGTTCTAATACCCTAAAGTATGACGATGCTATTGGTTTTATATTGAGTGAGGAAATTCATAGGAAAAGCTCAGGGGCATCCACATCGGGTAGTGTATTGAATGCAAAAAGCAAAGGCAGAACAAGAGATAGAGGAAACAACTCTGGAAATCATGGGAAATCAAGAGGAAAATCAAAGGGAAAGAGGTCTGAATCCAAAGGGCCAAATGATTGCTGGTACTATGGAAAACCAGGTCATAAGAAGAAAGATTGTTGGTCTCGGAAGAAAGATCAAGGAGACAAACATGATGGAAATAAGGAGGCAAATGTGGTAAGTAACAAATCTGAAGAGGATGCTTTGCTCTTGTCTTTAGAAAATATTGATGATTCATGGGTGTTAGATTCGGGGGCTTCATTTCATGCTACACCCCATAGAGGTTACTTTCTTGATTATGTCCAAGGGGATTTGGGGCTAGTCTATTTGGGAGATAATGAACCTTGTCAGATGGTTGGAAAGGGGAAAATTAAAATTAAGTTGCAGAATGGGAATCATTGGCTACTACAAGAGGTAAGACATGTTCCAAGGCTAAGAAGGAATTTAATTTCAGCAGGGCAACTGGGTGATGAGGGTAGCACAGTTACTTTTAATGATATAAATTGGAAGGTTTCAAAAGGTTCCTTAGTAGTAGCAAAAGGTGTGAAAGTAGGCAGCTTATATCTTTGTACAGATCATATTGTTCCTTCTACTTTAATTGTTTCAGAAGATAACGAATGTTTAAGAACAATGGCTATAGTTGAGTAGGAAGAACATCATACCGTTGCTGTAGATTCTGACACAGCACTGTGGCACAACAGACTCGGGCACATTAGTGAAAAAGGTATGAAATTACTTCATTCAAAGAAAGTTTTACCTAGTCTGAAATGTGTCAATATGGATTTCTGTGAAAGTTGTGTTTATGGAAAACAAAAGAGAGTTAGTTTTGGGAAGAATGGGAAGGAAAAGAAAAATGAGAGATTAGAGCTTGTGCATACTAATGTATGGGGACTAGCTCAGGCATCTTCCCTTGGTGGCTCTCTGTATTATGTTACATTTATAGATGATGCAACAAGAAAAGTATGGATTTATTTCCTTAGACATAAATCTGATGTATTTCAAACTTTTAAGAAATGGAAAAGCTTGGTTGAGAATGAGACTGGTAAAAAGTTAAAATGTCTCAGATCTAATAATGGTGGTGAGTATTGCAGCATAGAATTTGAAGAATATTGTTCCTCTAATGGTATTCATAGGTAGAAAACTGTACCAAGGACTCCACAAGAAAATGGAGTGGCTGAACACATAAACAAGACAATAATGGAGTGTGCAAGGAGTATGAGGTTGCATGCTAGGCTGCCCAAAAATATGTGGGTAGAGGCTGTGAACTCTGTTGTTTATTTATTCAATAGAGGCCCCTCTACTCCTTTGGACTGTGGTACTCCAGAGGAAGCATGGAGTGGTAAGAAGGTGAGTTATTCTTTTCTCAAAACCTTTGGTTGTGAAGCTTTTGCACTTATAGATTCTGAAAACAGAACCAAGCTAGAAGCTAAGTCAAAGAAATGTGTATTTGTTGGATATGGCATTGATGAATTTGGTTATAGGCTCTGGGATTTTGAAAATCATAAAATTGTAAGAAGCAGGGATGTCATATTCAATGAGAAAGTATTGTACAAAGATCTGTTGCTGCAGCATGAGAAGAAAGAAAATGATTATGTAGTACTGGATGATACTCCACAAGTTCATGTTCCAGTAGTTCCTTATGCTCCGCAACAACAGCAACAGAAAATACCACACACCCCAATGAATGTTAGACGGTCAACAAGGCTAAGTAGACCTCTAGAAAGATTTTCTCCATCTTTGTATTCTATTTTTTTAACAGATGCTGGTGAACCTTAATGTTATAATGAAGCTGTGCAGGTGGATACAAAGCTTCAGTGGGAGTCTGTAATGATAGATGAAATGGACTCTTTGCTGAAAAATCAAACATGGGATTTATGTAAGTTACCTGCAAGTAAAAGGGTTTTACAGTATAAATGGGTTTACAGGATAAAAGAAGAGGATGGAAATAAGAAAAGATTTAAAGCTAGATTAGTCGTAAAAGGATTTGCATAGAAACATGGTATTGATTTTGATGAGATATTTTCTCTTGTTGTTAAAATGACTTCTATCCGTACTGTTTTAAGTATTGTGGCTACTGAAGATTTGCATTTAGAGCAGCTTGATGTTAAGACAGCTTTTCTTCATGGTGATTTGGATGAAGAAATATATATGGTTTAGTCGAAAGGATTTGAGGTCAAGGGTAAGGAGAATTTGGTGTGCAGATTGCAGAAAAGTTTATATGGCTTGAAGCAAGCACCTCGGCAATGGTATATTAAATTTGACACTTTTATGAATGAGCATGGATATAGTAGATGTCATTCTGACCATTGTGTTTATTTTAAGAGGTTGGATGATGATAGCTACATTATTTTATGTTTATATGTTGATGATATGCTTGTAGTTGGGTCTAACATGGATCACATTAAGGGGTTGAAACAACAGTTAGCAAAATCTTTTGCTATGAAGGATTTGGGGGCAGCAAAACAAATCCTTGGTATGAAAATTTGCAAAGATAGGAAAAATAGGAAATTGTCTCTATCTTAGGCTGATTATATTGAGAAGGTGTTGCAATGTTTCTTTATGGAAAATGCCAAAGCTGTCAGCACACCTTTGCTTGGTCATTTGAAATTTACTAAGGATATGTGTCCCAAGACACCAGAAGAAGAGACCAAAATATCTAAGGTACCTTATGCTTCAGTTGTTGGGAGCTTAATGTATGCTATGGTATGTACTAGGCCAGATATTGCACACGCAGTGGGAGTCATTAGTCGATATATGAGTAACCTTGGTATTGAGCATTGGAATGTCGTCAAATGGATTCTCAGATATTTGAGAGGTACATCCAGTAAGTGTTTACACTTTGGGGGTTCTACTACTACTGTACAAGGCTATGTTGACTCATATTTGGTAGGAGATATAGATAGCAATAGGAGTACTACAGGTTATGTATTAACTGTTGGTGGGACAACAATGAGTTGGATTTCTCGACTATAAAAGGTGGTTGTTTTATCCACTACAAGGCAGAGTATGTTGCTGCTACAGTGGTAGCCAAGGAGATGATATGGCTTCAATTCTTCATGGAAGAATTGGGACATCTTCAGATGGGTAATTTTTTGCATACAGATAGCCAAAGTACCATTCATCTTGCGAAGAATTTTGCTTTGCACTCAAAGACAAAACACGTTATGTTGCGGTACCATTTCATTCAATCAGTTTTGGATGATGGGCAGTTAAAGCTAGAAAAGATACATACATATGATAATCCAGCAGATATGTTTACAAAGGTAGTAACAAGGGAGAAGTTGAACTCCTGTTCAACTTTGGTTGGTCTACTAGACTGGACAGAATAAAGGGACAGTTGAGTTCAAGGTGGTTGGATCCAGTGGGAGCCTCACAGGGTAGCGGTTTAGCTACAAGATCAGTCTCCAAGTGGGAGATTGTTAGCTTGTGGTGACTGATCAAGAAAGTACTATCTAGGAAAGTACTGCACACTTTTCATTCGTCATGGGGTTCAGGGCATCGCCCCCCCCAAAAAAAAATTGGTGGGTTAACTCGTCAAGCATTTTTGAGTTGACACGTCAAACATTTCCCTAGGTTGATTCGTCAAGCCTTTTCTTAGGTGTACTCATCAAGTATTTTAGGGTTAACTTGTTAACCAACATAAGCCTTGTTATATTGGCTTAGGGTTAGGGATTTCATTATGATGTATGATTTTAGTACTTGCGGAAAAATTGAGCTGTAAGGGATTACAGATTGTAATCAGGTGGTAATAACTGGATAATAAAATTGGACTCACTGTTGGTGGACGTAGCCCAAGGATTGGGTGAACCACATTAAATCTTTGTGTCTTGTGTTCTCTTCTGTGTGGTTTATTGGTTTTCTGATATTGGTTATATTTGCACATAATTGTTATTTCTGCCTTGTTAATCCTAACACCATTAACCTTCTCTTTGCAATCTTTTAATTTGTAAAAGGAAAAGGAAGCATTAAAACCTATCACTTTGTAGCCTTTTGAGGAGTTTACTTAGAAATTGATAGTACTAGTTAATTTAAGATAGCTAATATAAAACAATTAGAGTAACAATGTTAAGTATTATGAAAATTAGTCTATCTTTTCCCAAATAAGACCCAAACCCTACATTCTAATTGAAAAGATTAAAACTCAATGATAGCATCATCTTAGTAGCCAACATTACTTGGTAAGAAATTAGTAATGATCCATAAGGTAAAGAATAAGGATGTTTTAATCGGATTCATACAACATGCCAATAGCCACGTGAATGAACTATCACCGGAAAGAAGAATAAAAGAAACCAATTCAGGGATGTATGCTTATTCTCAACTTTATGGGGCAAAATAATATAAAAAACTAAAACTCTTAGACTATAGTGACCAATATAGTTCAAACTTGGGTATGCAATGCTTATCTATTCCTACCCTCTACTTTATGTGACTTTCTTGGATGATTCCCTTGTTACTTAAAGTGATAGTAAATCATAGGCTAGAGATGATCCAAGACTAAACTTCTGGGATTATTCAAGTTATGACAAGAAGTTGTTGGTCCATGCCAATGATCGATGCTTGGACTAGTACTAGGGATTAGCTAGCATTCACTTGGTTCATGGACGTGAATAATTGTTGAGAGCTACCCTAGATATGATATACGAGAATGCTTATATGGGTAGTTAGAATATTGTGCAAGTAGTGGTAATTAGATTTAACCATTATATCAGAGGGTACACTGGATATCACCTACAACATGAGAGCGACCAATGCCATGTGCTACTCGAGTTGGGAAGAATATAGTTGATTATATTCACAATATTCATTATCCTTGTACTAGGAAAGTTTGGGTTGATTGTCATCATATGGCTGAGATTTAGGATACACCATCATGTTTTGATCAATGAATCTTCAAAAGATAACATCCAGAGGTTTTGTGAGGAGAGTAAATTGTCGACGCAGATGTGGGCTAGAATTATTGTTGTTGTTGGTGTTGTTGTTGTGGGGAAATATATAACCTTGATTGTGTGGTTGTTGTTGAGAGGTGTTTTGATTCTACTGATTACGATTTTGATTATTGTTGTTATGGTTTTGATTATTGTTGTTATGATTGTGATTATTATTGTGCTTACCTTGGTTGGATGCTTGAACATTTTGAACATGTTTAGTGTTGGTCACTTCATCATTAACCACTCCTTTTTTCTTAGTCCAAAACTTTTGGTTTGTCATTGTTAGATGAGGAAGTATAATGTTTAATGGTCCCCTTTTGCAAGAGGTCATCTTCGATTATTTTTCCCTTGTTAACAAGTAATTCAAAAGTGTCAGGAGTGGCCAAGTTCATTTGGAATTACATTTTAGGTACCACATTCATAGTGAATATGTCTATGATATGATTATCTGGTATTTTCCATGGCATTTGATTGGCAAGGTGTCTCCATCTTTGTAAGAAACTGACAAAGGTTTCCCCATTCCTTTTCTTATCATTACACAAGTAACTTAATGGTGCTTGATGTTCGATATTGTACGAGTATTGTACAATTATTTTTTCTGTGAGATCAGCGAAAGGCTTGATATAGATCCAGGAGGTAGATTCATGAACTATTCGAGTGCAAGGCCTCTAAGACTTCTAGTGAAGAGTATTTTGAGGCAATCCTCGTTATAGAAGACCTCTTGACAAGTGACATAAAACTTTGAGATGTTGGATAGGACATGTTTGCCCCTTGTACTTGTCAAATTTAGGGATCTCAAAGTTTACAGGGAATAAAATCATGTTGATTGATTTATCAAATGGATACAGACATATCTCCTCAAAGGAGAACTCCTTTTTACCTTCATTTTGTAGGTTTTGGATAATGCTCTTCCGTTTATTGATTTGATTTTCCAAGTCAGGAACATTGTGATATGTAAGATGTGGACCAAAAGATTTTCCTCCTCCAAATTGGGATGTTGAAAATGCAGTTGATGTAAGTCCAAGCCTGGTAGGAGGAGGTATATAGTGATATGTATGTGATATGGTTGGGGTAGATGTCTTCTGGACTCTAGAAGGAACCGTAAAGAGTGATGAAATATAGTGAACTGTAGATTGGGAAGCTGATGTTTGTGGCAATGATGTTTGACCTACGTTCAAGACACTAGCACCAAAAGGATTAGATGTATTCATCTTGGCATGAGTGCTATTGTGTGAGGTTATATTAGGTATAGAACTAATAATCCACTAGATTTGTTTGGGTGTCAATTGAATTGTTCACTATGTTTTTGATGTAGGTGTCGATGTAGAGGCACCACTAGAAATAGTCTTACCTTTGTTTTGAGATGATGTCATGTTAACTGTAGAAGCAATTGTTGTGGAAGTCCTAGTTTTGGTAACATTGTTATATAGTAGTGATTCATCAAAATTTTCAATGACTATGACACCATCATGGACAAGGTTCATAAATATTTCTTCTTTGTTGGCTCAGTCACTTTCTCTACCATCTCTAAGTTATGCACATCTTTAAGGAAGTCATTGACTTATGGAGATAGATATGTTTTAGTTTTTTAGGTTGATCAACATATTCAACCTCTTCCTCTACCTAGTTAGTAGTTTATGGCATTCCTAGACCTCCAAGAGGTACTGAAGAAAAGGGATTCTCATTTTCTTAAAATTGTCGACTCATCTTCTTAGCTTGTGAATGGGTTATGACCATACAATTTGACCTTAGAAGAACATAAGATATAAAATGTCTATGGGTGGACAAGAATGGTTTGATGATGAAAAAATAAACTTAGGAGAAAGGGTTTGGACCTTGTTTTGATCGCAAGGGAAGAGCCTCAAAATCTAATTTTATTTGAAGGTCTTTGAAAATCTTGGGAAAAATGTAATTCTTTAAATGATAAATGATGGCATCCTTGTTCTACTTGTAGATAGACTAGTGATCACAAGCAATAGAGGGATATGATTGATTGGATTAGTCACTCAAGACAGAATTGTGTTCTCAGCTGATAGAATTCAATTGATGTTTTTAATTAAGGATAAGGATCTCATAGACACTTTGATAGATCTTTCAACCTATGATTAGTGATGAAGGTATGAAAGAGGAGATTGGATAAGTCTGGATGATGTTGGATGGAGGATATTCAAGGAAAGAAATTGATTTAGGTCCAAAGTAATGATGTTTGTTCTCTAAGGTAGAAAATAATGAGGTTGTGGAAGATTAGAAGGATAGATGAAATGAGGAAGATTTAATCTTATGTCTCAAAGTTGATGAAGGCTTGGTTCACACTAGTTTTATGCAAGTAATGTGAAAGTTTGTTATTAAAGATGATCTTATCAACTTTCTCTTGGTCATGAATTTTTCATTGGATAGAATCTATGATGTGTTGATACTTCTTGGTATTTTGATCAACTATTTTCTTCTCCCTATAGGCTAAAGGTAGTTGGCATTTAACCTTCTTATGTTTGACACAATTAGACATAGCCTATAGAAATGGTGATTTGGTTGACCAGATTGATTGATGAGGACAAATGGTTTTAGGAATCAACAAAGGACTAGATTTGGAAGATTTTGACAAAGTTTGAAGCTCACTATTTTCTGGCGGAGATGAATATCTCAGAGCATAGATGACAATCTACGGAGATAAAGTTTTCAGAGTGTAGACATCGATTTAGGACCAAAGACAAAGTCTCAGGCATTTACTAAATTTAACTAGTCTGTGACTGATTGGAACTGGTGCTTGATTGGCCTAGTCTAGTTTAGATCATTGTGTTCAATGAAAAGAATTGCTTTTTGCACTCATTCAAGGTATTGATGATGCTAAGTGTACCTTGATTCAAACTAGGAAGATAACATATTTATTTTAGAAAGCACACATTTGAGAACAACCCTACAAGAGACAAAGAAACCTTGTAGAATACAAGCAGTTGTGACAAGTTTGATTGATAGGGAATTGTAACCGCGCAATGTGTATGCTCAAGTGACCTTTTCAAGTCACCAATGTTTTACCTAGGTCCACACAATCGAAAAAAGTCACAATGTTTTTGTCTAATCTCCTCTATAGTGGTGCATTCATTTAACTACTAATCCATGTTCATTATCCTTACACTCACTACTTAAAACTCCTAAATGTGGTCCTCTCATGTCTTTATAATTGTGTATTAAGTGCAAGGGACGCAGCTAAGCTCTAGACATAGTGCACCATTGACTAAATTTCAAAAAATAGAAAACACAACAGATTTTCGTAAAATTTTCAGCATATGTTCTTCATGATCTGCACATTTTGTGGTAAGAAACCACAAAAAAACTGCAAAAAAATCACAGTGTTTTTGCAAATCTTTTTAAAAAAAAATTGACCTTTTTTTTTGTCTTTGATGCATTATGTCCGGAGCTTAGCCAATGCTAAGTGCAAGCGTCCACACTTCATTTATGCTTGGTGTTATGCCAATTATGTTTTCTAAGCTAGTGTAAATTTTATGCAATTGATTTTCTTCATGAATGTGTCACACTAGTGTAAAGAAAGAAATATATATGATAATAATGTAATGTAATGATGAAGAAGATGATGTGTATGAGAATCTAAGTTTTTTATTAGGGAAGATAAGATCTTCTTTTTAACCCCAAATTTCCACAGTAAAGATCCAAATTGATTAACCACAAGGAAGTGGATAATGCATAAATGAATCAATCTATGAAGAATATGAAGAAAGAGGAAAATCTTATATTTCATTATGAAAGAGAGAAATAAAATCTTAATTGAATGAATTGAAGACAAATACTAACCTCAAAGTATACCAAATCTGGAAATTGTTATTTTTAGGTGTCTGTCCTGAGTTTTTGAAAATTCTACAACCACATCTGGCCTAGAAACACAAAGACAGAGAAAACTCAAAAATATTTTTCTTTCTAAGAAAGGTCGACCTTGACCCAAAAGGAAAGGTTGACCTTGACCCCAAAATGTTGACCTTGACCTGCACTGCTCTGATGAAATTTATGTTTGCGAATCCTGAAAGTTTGTCGAAAAGGGTATCTGAATCTGCTCTGAAATTCGATGTTCTGCACCTATTCTTCCAAGAAAAATAGTTTTGTTGTTTAGATGGGGGGTTCGCCTTGGCAGACCCCAGTTTTGAAATTAACCTTGAAATACAATTAAAATTGCAGTAATAAACAAAGTAAATGGAACAATTCATCTTGCTTATGTTGTAACCCTTGTGGAGGATTCAAATCCTTGAATCCACAAGTATGGATGCTCCAAATACATGTAGAATAGGATGTAAGATGTCTCAAATCAATTGTCCTTAGATCTTCAACACCAATCTTGAATGGATCTTAGATTTGGAAGAGGCTTGAATGGAAATGGATGGAGGAATCTTCAATAAGAGGGTTCCATAGAGCTTGAATCCTTCAATGGCTACTAATGGATCTCCTTGATGAATTGGATCTTGAATGCTTGAAGATGGATGAATTATTAAATATTTTCTTTCTCCTTCTTACTTGTTTCTTGATTGCTTGATTACTTGATCACTTGATTTTCTTGATTGGGAGACCTTGCTCTTGATAATGGATGGAGAAAATGAGACGAGGAGGCTTTCTTTTATAGTGCTCTAGGGCACAAACTTCTAGAGAGGCTGACATAGGGGAAATAAATTCTATTTAAGCCTATACCCTTGGAAGTGGACCTAGATTAAATATAATTTAAGATTTTACTATTTTGAAGCCCAAAACAGTCAACTCAAAAGTAGGAAAATAAAACTTTCTGAAACTCGACATCTGGAAACCCTCAGAATTTGAAATTTGGACCCTGGGTCAGGGTTGAGGTCGACTTTGACCCAGAAGGTCAACCTTGACCCTGAGGTCAAGAACCTCAAATTCTCATAGCAGGCTGCCAGAAATAGGCAGAAAAGAAGTGGAAAATGGGGCAGAACAGGGGAAAAAGTCAGATCCAAGTCAAAGACCCATTCAAGACGTTTGACATGACCTCAAACCACTTACTCAGAGGGCTAAACTAGTCCTAAATGGAAGTGCTTCCATTTTCCGATGATACAACTAATAATAACCTATGCCCAACCTTTATTTGTTTAATGGACATTGATCCTCTAAACTCTATGCTAAGAAATAATTAGTTTTATGTCCATGTTTAATTTTGGATTGATTTTCTTCTCCATCAATGTGTCACACTAGTAATAACCTATGCCCAACCTTTATTTTTTTAATGGACATCCATCCTCTAAACTTTATGCTAAGAAATGATTAATTTTTTGTCCATTTTAATTTTGGATTGTCTAGTTTCTTAAGGAATAATTTACAAGTGGTATCATTATTGTGTTGTTTGCAATTTTCATGTCATTTTTAAATTTCCAAATCATGCCTTATCCAAAATATTTCATTGGAACCTACTTAATTGTTTGTGTGGATTATACTCACTTATAATGTGTGGATTCATTCTCTCTCAATTTGGATGAAGCTTGAAATAATTACATCAATAGGTATTCTTTGTAGAGTGCACTACTTGTTAGCTTGTGGTGACTAGTTAGGAAAGTACTATCCATGAAAGTACTGTACACTTTTCCTCCTGACCTCGCTGGGGTTTGGGGCCGGGCTGGGCCTTGAGTGGGGGTTTGGGGGCACAAGTCCCGAGGTGAATTTTTTGAGGCTGACATATTTTTGGTTATTTTGGGCCGACATATTGTAACTCATTTTAACCCTAAAGCGGCAAAAATATTGTATAATATTTCTTAGGGTTAGGGATTCTATTATGGATGATTTTAGTACTTGCGGCGGAATTGAGTTGTAAGGGATTATGGATTGTAATAAGGTTTTAATCACTAGACAATAAAATTGGACTCACTGTTGGTGGACGTAGCCCAGGGATTGGGTGAACCACGTTAAATCTTTGTGTCTTGTGTTCTCTTTTGTGTGTTTATTATTTTCTAATATTAGTTATATTTGCACATAATTGTTATTTTTGCCTTGTTAATCCTAACAAGTGGTATTAGAGTGAGGTTATTTCATTCGTTCTTTCATCTATTCTCTGAAGCAGGTCTCACGAGTTAGTGGGAGAATCTCTCGGTTAAGTGGGAGAAATGGCAGACGAGGGTAGGCTAAAGGTTGATAAGTTTAATGGGAAGAACTTCCAATTGTGGAAGATGCAAATGGAGGATTATCTCTATCAGAAGGATCTATGGTGACCATTAGAGGGAATAGCCAAGAAAGAGGCAACAATGTCTCAAGATGAGTGAGATATTTTGGATAGGAAGGCACTAGGGACTATTCATCTATTCCTGGCACAATTGGTGGCATTCAATATTACTAGAGCAATGAAAGCTAAAGATCTGATAGACACCCTAGCGAAGTTGTATGAAAAGCCTTCAGCTTCAAACAAGGTATTTCTAATGAAGTGTTTATTTAATATGAAAATGGTAGAAGGTGGATCAGTCGCTGATCATTTGAATGAGTTTAATATAGTTACAAGTCAGTTAACCTCAATTAAAATTACTTTTGATGAAGAGGTTAGGGCTCTCTTGATTTTGTGTTCTTTGCTAGAAAGCTGGAATGGCTTGGTAATGGATGTTAGTAATTTTGTTTTTGGTTCTAATACCCTAAAGTATGAGGATGTTATTGGTGTTATATTGAGTAAGGAAATTCATAGGAAAAGCTCAGGGACATCTACATCGGGTAGTGTATTAAACGCAGAAAGCAGAGGCAGAACAAGAGATAGAGGAAACAACTCTGGAAATCATGGGAAATCAAAAGGAAAATCAAAGGGAAAGAGGTCTGAATCCAAAGGGCCAAATGATTGCTGGTACTGTGGAAAACCACGTCATAAGAAGAAAGATTGTTGGTCTCAGAAGAAAGATCAAGGAGAAAAATATGATGGAAACAAGGAGGCAAATGTGGTAAGTAACAAATCCGAAGAGGATGCTTTGCTCTTGTCTTTAGAAAATGTTGATGATTCATGGGTGTTAGATTCGGGGGCTTCATTTCATGCTACACCCCATAGAGGTTACTTTCTTGATTATGTCCAAGGGGATTTTGGGCTAGTCTATTTGGGAGATAATGAACCTTGTCAGATGGTTGGAAAGGGGAAAATTAAAATTAAGTTACAGAATGGGAATCATTGGCTACTACAAGAGGTAAGACATGTTCCAAGGCTAAGAAGGAATTTAATTTCAGCAGGGCAACTGGGTGATGAGGGTAGCACAGTTACGTTTAATGATAGAAATTGGAAGGTTTCAAAAGGTTCCTTAGTAGTAGCAAAAGGTGTGAAAGTGGGCAGCTTATATCTTTGTACAGATCATATTGTTCCTTCTACTTTAATTATTTTAGAAGATAATGAATGTTTAGGAACAATGGCTATAGTTGAGCAGGAAGAACATCAGACCGTTGAACATTAGCAAATGTGGTAAGTAACAAATCCGAAGAAGATGCTTTGCTCTTGTCTTTAGAAAATGTTGATGATTCATGGGTGTTAGATTCGGGGGCTTCATTTCATGCTACACCTCATAGAGGTTATTTTGTTGATTATGTCCAAGGAGATTTTGGGCTAGTTTATTTGGGAGATAATGAACCTTGTCAAATTGTTGGAAAAGGGAAAATTAAGATTAAATTACAGAATGAGAATCATTGGCTACTACAAAAGGTAAGACATGTTCCAAGGCTGAGTAATAATTTAATTTTAGTAGGGTAACTGGGTGATCAGGGTTACATAGTTACTTTTAATGATAGAAATTGGAAGGTTTCAAAAGGTTCCTTAGTAGTAGAAAAAGGTGTGAAAGTAGGCACCTTATATCTTTGTACAGGTCATACTATTCCCTCTACTTTAATTGTTTCAGAGAAAAATGAATGTTTAGGAACAGTTGTTGCAGTTGAGTAGGTAGAACAAGAGATAGTAGCTGGAGATTTTGAAACAGCGTTGTGGCACAACAGACTCGGGCACATGAGTGAAAAAGGTATGAAATTACTTCATTCAAAGAAAGCTCTACCAGGTCTGAAATGTGTCAATATGGATTTCTGTGAAAGTTGTGTTTATGGAAAACAAAAGAGAGTTAGTTTTGTGAAGAGTGGGAAGGAAAAGAAAAATGAGAGATTAAAGCTTGTGCATACAGATGTATGGGGACCAGCTCAGGTATCTTCCCTTGGTGGCTCTTTGTATTATGTTACATTTATAGATGATGCAATAAGAAAAGTATGGATTTATTTCCTTAGACATAAATCTGATGTATTTCAAACTTTCAAGAAATGGAAATGCTTGGTTGAGAATGAGACTAGTAAAAAGTTAAAATGTCTCAGATCTGATAATGGTGGTGAGTATTGTAGCATAGAATTTGAAGAATATTATTTCTCTAATGGTATTCGTAGGCAGAAAACTATACCAAGGACTCCACAAGAAAATGGAATGGCTGAACGCATGAACAAGACAATAATGGAGCGTGCAAGGAGTATGAGGTTGCATGCTAGGCTGCCCAAAAATATGTGAGCAGAGGCTGTGAACACTGTTGTTTATTTAATCAATAGAGGCCCCTCTACTCCTTTGGACAATGGTATTCCAGAGGAAGCATGGACTGGTAAGAAGGTGAGTTATTCTTTTCTCAAAACCTTTGGTTGTGAAGCTTTTGTACTTATAGATTTTGAAAACAGAACCAAGTTGGAAGCTAAGTCAAAGAAATGTGTATTTGTTGGATATGGCATTGATGGATTTGGTTATAGGCTTTGAGATTTTGAAAATCATAAAATTGTAAGGAGCAGGGATGTCATATTTAATGAGAAAGTATTGTACAAAGATCTGTTGCAGCAACATGAGAAGAAAGAAAATAACTATGTAGTACTGGATGATACTCTAAAAGTTGATGTTCCAGTAGTTCCTTATGCTCCGCAACAACAGCAACAACAAATACCACACACCTCAGTGAATGTTAGACGGTCAACAAGGCTAAGTAGACCTCCAAAAAGATTTTCTCCATCTTTGTATTCTATTTTGTTAACAGACGCTGGTGAACCTGAATGTTATAATGAACCTGTGCAGGTGGATACAAAGCTTCAGTGAGAGTCTGCAATGATAGATGAAATGGACTCTTTGCTGAAAAATCAAACATGGGATTTATGTAAGTTACCTGCAGGTAAAAGGGCTTTATAGTATAAAAGGGTTTACAGTATAAAAGAAGAGGATGGAGGTAAGAAAAGATTTAAAGCCATATTAGTCATAAAAGGATTTGCACAGAAACATGGTATTGATTTTGATGAGATATTTTCTCCTGTTTTTAAAATGACTTCTATCCATACTGTTTTAAGTATTGTGGCTACTGAAGATTTGCATTTAGAGCAACTTGATGTTAAAACAACTTTTCTTCATGGTGATTTGGATGAAGAAATACATATGGTTCAGGCACAAGGATTTGAGGTCAAGGGTAAGGAGAATTTGGTGTGCAGATTGCAGAAAAGTTTATATGGATTGAAGCAAGCACCTCAGCAATGGTATATTAAATTTGACACTTTTATGAATGAGCATGGATATAGTCGGTGTCATTCTAACCATTGTGTTTATTTTAAGAGGTTGGATGATGACAACTACATTATTTTATGTTTATATATTGATGATATGCTTGTAGTTGGGTCTAACATGGATCACATTAAGGGGTTGAAACAACAGTTAGCAAAATCTTTTGCTATGAAGGATTTGGCGGTAGCAAAACAAATCCTTGGTATGAAAATTTGCAGAGATAGGAAAAATAGGAAATTATCTCTATCTCAAGCTGACTATATTGAGAAGGTGTTGCAATGTTTCTCTATGGAGAATGCCAAAGCTGTCAGCACACCTTTGCCTGGTCATTTGAAATTGACTAAGGATATGTGTCCCAAGACACCAAAAGAAGAGACTAAAATGTCTAAGGTACCTTATGCTTCAGCTGTAGGGAGCTTAATGTATGCTATGATATGTACTAGGCCAGATATTGCACATGCAGTGGGAGTTGTTAGCCAATATATGAGTAACCCTGGTATTGAGCATTGGAATGCAGTCAAATGGATTCTCAGATATTTGAGAGGTACATCCAGTAAGTGTTTACACTTTGGGGGTTCTACTACTACTGTACAAGGCTATGTTGACTCAGATTTGGCAGGAGATATAGATAGTAGGTGGAGTACTACAGGTTATGTATTTACTATTGGTGGGACAGCAGTGAGTTGGATTTCTCAACTGCAAAAGGTGGTTGTCTTATCCACTACAGAGGTAGAGTATGTTGTTGCTACAGAGGCAGCCAAGGAGATGATCTGGCTTCAATTCTTCATGGAAGAATTGGGACATCCACAGAAGGATAATTTTCTACATACAGATAGCCAAAGTACCATTCATCTTGAGAAGAATTCTACTTTGCACTCAAAGATAAAACACATACAATTGCGGTATCATTTCATTCAGTCAGTTTTGGATGATGGGAAGTTAAGGCTGGAAAAGATTCATGCAGATGATAATCCAACAGATATGTTTACAAAGGTAGTAACAAGGGAGAAGTTGAACTCATGTTCAAATTCAGTTGGTCTTCTAGACTGAACAGAATAAAAGAACAATTGAGTCCCGGGTGGTTCGATCCAGTGGGAGCCTCATATGGTAGTGGCATTGCTAGAAGATCAGTCTCTAAGTGGGAGGTTTTTTAGTATAGTGTGGATATTGATCAATCACCAAGTGGGAGATTGTTAGCCTGTGGTGATTAATCAGGAAAGTACTGTACACTTTTCCTCCCAACCTTGTTGGGGTTTGGGGCCGGGCCAGGCCCTAAGCAGGGGTTCGGGGGCACAACCCCCGAGGTAATTTTTTTTAGGCTGACATATTTTCGGTTATTTTGGGCTGACATATTTAACTCATTTTAACCCTAAAGCGGAAAAAATATTGTATAATATGGCTTGGGGTTAGGGATTTCATTATGGATGATTTTAGTACTTGCGGCGGAATTGAGTTGTAAGGGATTACGGATTGTAATTAGGTTGTAATCACTGGACAATAAAATTGGACTCACTGTTGGTGGACATAGCCCAGAGATTGGGTGAACCACGTTAAATCTTTGTGTCTTGTGTTCTCTTCTATGTGTTTATTATTTTCTAATATTAGTTATATTTGCACATAATTGTTATTTCTGCCTTGTTAATCCTAACACTACTTCATATTCATTTATAATGCGTGGGATCACTTCCTTTCAACGTGGATGGACATCAAAATTATTTTGTCTACAAGTGTTATGTGCAAAGTATACTACTACATACTCATTCATAATTTGGGGGCTCATTCCTTTCCAATGTAGACGGAGTTTAAAATAATTATGTAATAAGAATTTCTTTGTAGAACATAATATTGGGTACTCATTTATAATGTTTGGGCTCATTCCCTTCTAATGTGGATGGAACATACTCATTTATAATGTGTGGAACTCATTCCCTTCCAATATTAATGACTCTCTCTCTCTCTCTCTCTCTCTCTCTCTCACACACACACACACACACACACACACACACAGATATATATAATGAAAGAAAGTGTATTACAATGAAAAAGAGCCACTGGCATGTAGTCGAATGGAAAAATAATTCAACCATAAGTTCAAAGTTTAAAAAAGGAAAAAAAGTTGAAAGAAACATTCATTACAAAACCAAAGCCACTAGAAGGTTCAAAAGAACATTCATTATATAAATTGAACAACTTTATTTTTACAAGCATTGATTGAAATTGTAACACTTGATAAGTAGGAGATGGGGTTGCAAGCAAAGTGGGTTTAACCATGGAGGAACCTCTGTAGTTAAGCACGCTTGAGCTGGAGTAGTACTGGGATGGGTGACCTCCTGAGAAGTCCCAATGCTTCACCTCTTGGAGCATCACAGCAATGAGTGGTAAGTATTTCATTCATTCTCATAAGAGATAGGTTCTTGTGAACCACTACTCATGAAATATTGGTCAACGAGTTTGACTCAAAAACTACATAGATGAATCCTGATAGCAATATCACAATCATAACATTTGTTCTTTGATTTGATGAAGTTGACCCATGTGACCTTCATATTCTCCTTGCCTAAACTTGAAGTTACAAAGATTTTAGAATAAATGTTTCTTGTCTCAATGATAATTTTTAGAAACACTATGATACATCTAATTTTCCACAATTCTCGTGTAGAACATATTATTAAGTATGCATAGTATATGGATTCATTCCTTTCTAAAATGGATGGAGCTTGCAATAATTGTGCCCACAAGAATATTAATATGTGCTCATTTTGTATGCTGATTCCCTTCCAATATGATTCCAATGTGTGCTCATTCCATTCCAATATGAGTGGAAGGTACTCAATTCATAACATCTGAGCATTCCCTTCGAATGTGAATGAAACGTGCTTATTCATACTGTGGAAACTCACTCCTTCGAAAGTGGTCATTCATAGTGTGGGAACTCATACCTTCTAATATGAATGGAACTTCAATAATTACTCCCATTTCCCTGTAGTGGGTGGACTCATTCCCTTCCAATATGAATGGAGCTCCAAATAATTACGTGGATGGATGTTCCCCTGCACCGCGGGCGAGAAGGGTGCCGGCGAGTAGTACGATCATTGCAGACATTTTTACTGTTCGCTCATCGGGGACATTTTAGTCTTAATCTTTCTTGTCTGCCTCTATGGCCGTGCAGTTAGCGCCTCAAGCAAATGAATTAGGGTTTCATATCCTCGTCTCTTTTCTCCTTCAGATAATCGTCAAGTAAATTGGTACTTGAGAGAAATAGGATTCCATACGCAGGAGACTTACCTAGTATCTTACAAATTAGGAGGCAAGAAAGAATCCTCAAATTCGGTAGTCGAGAGAATTAGGTGTCTTCCGAGTTAAGTTTTCGAATCCTCTCTCTTTCCTCAAATTAGAGAGAAATTAGGGTTTTAATTACAGTTTGGGCATAGAGTGGAGTAGAGGTTGGAACTGTGTATGTTAACTGCCGTGTATCTCTAATTGTTTCTACCAGGAAACGATCTTCAGAGGCACAGACACAGTAAAAACAATGGCACAACAAACACAGTAATCAACAAGCACTAAATAGTAAATACACAATGTACAGTTTCCACGGTAGACACGAATTAGGTACTACTAGTACTGGGACATGGTGAAGCTGACATATCTGTTTGGCTTTGTGGATTTTCATTCACATCTGGAAGTCAAATATGTTGGGTCCACTTGTGTATTGGGCTTTCCTGCCATGTCATGGCTTAGGTAAACATGTGAGGTGTAACGCACAACACCAGATGTGGTCCTCACCTCTCTGCATCATCATTTCAATTTCATTTCATTTCAAATGGATTCATTCCTACTGCCAAACTGCACTCTATGCGTAGGGAAGAGGAAGTGATCTCAGCGTAGGTCTGTCAACACATTCCTAATGAGTTCGTGGAAATTCATTTGGAGGAATGCATAGTTGGACTAAGTATGAACACTTCTAAGAATTGATGGGGATTTTTTCTTTCTTTACTCATTTCGTTTACCAGATTTTCTTTCACTGTGAATAAAGCATATCCAAGTACAGAACAGCGAAAAGCATATCTGGACAAATCTTTCTCTGTCTGGTCATTTTCTCAAGCTCTAAAGTCGCCACAAATTTTGGTCTGTTGTTTCAATTCAAAGAAGATGTAGGGTATTCATTTGGAATCACATGAAGCATTTATTTGCTCCCATGTTCTGCTAGACTGGCCCACTTTTGAAATTGTTCATTAACATTGCTCAATAGGTAGGCAGTTAATAAATTGGGACATTCTCTTGATTCATTTTTAATAGTGTGAAATACTTGTTTTAAGAATAAATTGGAAAAATCTTACTTTTTATTATGCCATTAATAATATGCCATTAATCATTAGATAAAAAAAAATATGCCATTAATCATTTGCTTTGGCTAATCACTCTTATTGTAAGGGAGAAAATATTTCAATTTCTTGTTTCATTTTTGGTATGTTGTAGGTAATATATCTATTGTTTGTGGAGGGTCCACTTTCAATTTAAAGAACTAACACATTCATTACAATAGTCAATGAGTTAAGTTTTACTATTGTTCATTATAAAAGTTTGAAATTTTTTAAAATATAGAAATAGTAATCATTTCTTATGTGTAATGAAAATTGAAATATATCTATAAATAAATTTTAAAACTCAAATAAACATATTCTCCAAAGATCATTTATGATACATGTCCTAATATCAAACAGGCTTGAAATGGCCACTCCCACCCATTGCAAGCAACAATACCAAATCTTTTGTCTTTTTTACATGTAATGTACTATACAAAGGTTACAAAACAAGGAATTGAAGTATGATGTTTGTATTACAATCTTGCATGTTGGTCCTAATGTCTAATGAAATTCAAACTAGATTATCATGAGTTGACATCACAAAAAATCTTTTTAATTCTTTTTAACATGTAATGCACTATACGATATTAAAATCTTGCATATTGATGATATGTGTGTGAGAGATATATTAATGTTCACAACAGAAATAAATTTATATAATTTTACAAAGATATTAATGTACATGAATAATTAATAAAACTCTACCAAACAATTGACCCCATCCTATTTTAAAAATATAGACCACATTTAATCACACTCTATAACATTTAGGCCCCGTTTGTTTGCGGGAATTCGACCAGAATTGGCAGCAGGACTTCCAATTTTTCGCTGAATCTGTCATTTGTTTCCCTAAATTGCAATTCGAGTTATGGAGCATAAAACCCGGTTTTGGCCCTGAAACGGGCGGCAGCATCTTCCCACCCGAGAGGTGGAATTCAAAAACAAATTTTGAATTTGGCAAAAATGAAAGCAAATTTAATAAAATCGTCGGGTCCGCGTCTTCCCATTTCATTTTTGGGTTTTCGAAAGGGTGTTTCGTATTTCATTTTGGAAGCCCAATATCGGCTCTGCAAATACTACAATCTGCTATCAGCTCAGCAAATACTACAATCTGTTGTCAGGTTTTTTCGAAACGGGGTTTCGAATTTCAAGCTGGAAGCCCGTCCCTCTCGACTCTACAAATCAAAGTTCTTGCCTCTGCTATTCGAAGTTTTCAAAGTTTTTTGGGGTCGCCTCTACTTCTGTTGCGTATTGAAAGGTATGTATTGGGCTCGACCTCTGTAGCAATGCCATTTTTATGTATTGGGTATTGTGTTTTATTTGATTTAACACTGATTGAGCTATATTTCCATAATACTCTGCTATTCGTTCATTCTGATGAACGAATAGCAGAGTACTATGGACGAAATCTGAAACCCCCTTTCGAAAACCCTAGCTACATAAAACCCTAAGCTGCAACAGTAGCCGTACCTATAGCTTAGGGTTTTATGTAGCTATTTACATCTACGGCTGTTGTTGCAGCTTATATGTAAATGTGTTACAATGACTGAAATGTAAATGTGTTACAAATATCAAATTAACACTTTTCAGTCATTGTAACACATTTAATATATGTATATCTGTTGTAAATGTGTTACAATGACTGAAATGTAAATGTGTTACAGCTACGGCTGTTGTTGCAGCGTATATGTAAATGTGTTAAAACGACTGAAAGTAGCCAAAAACTTTCTTGAGAAAAATTTGAAACTGCATCGATGTTGTCCTTAGCTCCGCCACCATGCCTTTCACAAAATTTATGCTCCTCTCGCCCTTCCATTCCATGACGATGGAGTAACCATCAATATTAGTTACACGTTTATATGAGAGCTTACACATTTATGATTTACTAATGGATTAATGTTGTATTGATAAATGTATATGTAAATGTGTTACAATGCCTATTTGAATTGTAATGTTCTAGAGTATATGTATCGATAAATGTGTATGTAAATGTGTTACAATGCCTATTTGAATTATAATGTTCTAGAGTATTTGTATTGATAAATGTATATGTAAATGTGTTACAATGCCTATTTGAATTGTAATGTTCTAGAGTATATTTTTGTGTTAACAATTTCATATGAACAATTTCTAACATTACAATTCAAATAGGCATTGTAACACATTACAATTCAAATAGGCATTGTAACACATTTACATATACATTGTTCATAATCCACATATAAATGTATATGTGGATTACATTGTACCACATAATCCACATATACATTGTAACACATTTACATACACATTACAATTCAAATAGGCATTGTAACACATTTACATACACATTACAATTCAAATATACATTGTAACACATTTACATACACATTACAATTCAAATAGGCATTGTAACACAACTTAGGTGTGCCTGCATTAGGGTTAATGTCATACCAATAATAAATGACAGATGAAGAGATTAAGAATTTTGCTAATTAGGATACTGATAAATTTGATAAACATTGATTGTTCCTTTTTGATATTTTTAATTACCATGTAACATGGTTGAAGCATTTTCTGTTGCTGACCATTGAATTTAATTTCCAATTAGAATAATATGTCTGAGATAGTTGAGGATATTTGTTTTTGTGAGCCCTGCCTTAGTTGGTAACCACTGACAACTGTAAATTATGTCCAAGATTCGTTACCCTGATTTTGTGTGAATGGTAGGATTTATATAGAAGGTTGTGACTATTAGTTCTTTGTTATTGTGGCCTTAATACATGTAGGCTTGATGTCATTATATGGTCATGAAGAACAGTCCTAGAAGTCAATTCATCGCCACCTGGAATTTTGTGCACTTTTATACCAAACTTGTTATGTAAAGTTTTATAGTATGTAGAATTGTAATTAGTCCATCCTGAAGGGATGTATCATTTAGTTAGTCTTGTTTATTGTTCTATGCCTATGTTGTGCATTTGCAATTAACAGAGGTCACTTTTGTCAATGGTCGCTGAGCATCTTTTTTCATATTAAGTTAAAATGTATTAGCATTATTTTTAGTTCCTGAAAATAGCTAGAGAAGGTTATATTATAGGATTATCAATAAATATTGTCTAGTCTGTCAGCTAACAAGCTATCAGGAAAATCCAGGTATCCTGCACATCATGTATATTGAAACTGAAACAATTATTATCTACCAAATAGTGTCATGACTGCCATGAGGACTAGCAAGACCCTAAACAACCTTGTCTATTGCAAGAGTGGCATACACATCCAAAGAATAATAGGCTATAGAATGTCTTTTAGTTGTTGACTAAAGCATATTAACAATAACATAACTTAAAGATATCATATAATATCAAAATTTGGTACAGCCATCAACTACAGTTATTTCTGAGCATCAAAATCATGAGTCACAAGTGCTTGCATTAATAGTAAAAATAACTTTGACATACATATTTATAGGCACAACATTAGCAAGTTGGAATCATCCTTAATTCTCAATATGGATGTTCATAAATTCATTAACAATCACACTCTCAGGGACTCTTTCACCAAATTTCTCCTCAAAGGCTGACAAAAATTCTTTCCAAGAGTTGATTGAATTTGGAAACAAACTAGAGAACCACTCTCTTGCATCCTCTTTCAAGGGTATTAAAAAAAGCCTCATGATCAACCTCATACTTCTCTATGAAATCCCTGAATCTTTGAAGATTTCTAATTGCATATTCAGACTTAACACCCCCAAACTTTGGCACTTCATTTATGAAATTTGTGATACGTTAATTGAAAAACCATTCAAGCCACTAAAATTTATGATCTTATACCGTTCAATACTGAAATTACTTTTCAAATGACATGGCTTATTACAAATCATGGTTGCACTTGGATCCATGTTAGGGTACACACATTGAAACATCTTGATATGCTTTTACACTTTTCTTACAACAAGAGATCATAACATTTCATGAAATGCAATTCATAACAACAATAACTAGGATCTCTTTTCAAGAACATACATACATACGTGATTGAATGTTTGGGTTTGTAGCTGATTGAATGTTCTTTTAGATGTAGGCCTGATTTCTATTGGTTCACCTTGTGTCTACTTGGAAAGCTCTTTGATGTGGTCTTTTTGCTTGCCCTTCTTCTTGTCAACTTTTTCTCCTTCACTAGTAAATCAAACAAATCCTTCTGACACTTTATGATGCAGGAGCATCCTGGGTGTAAGAGCAATCTTGCATCACCCAAAAATATTTATGTTTTTATATTCAATAAGGGCTATTTTGTGCAGAGCTGCTATTTATGGAAAGTTACTATTTTTGGTAATTTTTGCATGTGCTCAGAATGATCTGATTTCTTTCTTGGAGGTTCATTTTGGTCATGTAAGTCTGCCAGTAAAGTTTCATTTCCAGATCAAGTGTATATTGGAAGATATTGAAGATTTTCGATATTGGCAGCAGGGTACATAAACTTTGAACTCAGTTTTGAAGGCTTTAGAGGCCCCAGATGAGGTCAAAAATTTGGGTGACGGGCGCTTGCGCATGTCAAGCCTGTAGAGCGCTTCGTGGCGTTTCTGAAATGGGGTTATAATAGCCGATCGGGTCAACTGGTGATGACTTATGGTCTTCAGAAGTTGGGCCACCTGAAATGGCGAAAAATAATTTTCTTCAAAATTTATGTTCGGGTTTCAAAGGTTATCTTGAGCCGACTATGATGTAATAAAATGTAAAATAAAATAATTCTAAGTTTGGTCGGCCCTATTGGCTAAAATTCTGGAACCTTCCTAGGCGGTGGAAAATTGCCTATATAAGGAAGGCTGTATTATTGTCTTAGGCAGTTCAGAATAGTTCTGGGTAGTAGATCTGGGTAATAGTTCGAGGCTTTGTCCTACAGAATATTGTAAGGGAATGCCCATGTGGCTTTGCATATTGTAATTCTGAAAGTTTGTAATTCCACATTTGTGGAGATAATAAGAAGCCAATTTTCTGTTCTTGCATATTGTTGTTGTTTCTCTATTTCTGTTATGTGTTTGTGGTATTAAGGGGAGCACCCTTCACCACTTTATCTCCTCGTTGATATCATTGTGTTTGTCCACATTTCAGGCCATTCATGGATCCTATTAAGAATATTGACGTTCTAGGATGGGTAGCTGTGGAGACCCAATATTCTCTTCTTCTCACAGCTCTTATGGCTTGTGTTGTTGTAGCCAGAGTAGTGGTAGGCCAAGAAGGTAGTACACGTAAACGAAGAAGAAAAGGAAATTCTTTTTATAGAATGGTTATTCATTCCAATGATGTGGATTGTCATGATCAGATTTGCATGAGTAGGGGAGCATTCTTTCATCTAGCTACTATCCTAAGGCTAAAAGGAACCTTGACAGATACGATACACTTGATGTTAGAAGAACAACTTGTGATGTTCCTCCACATCGTTGGCCACAATCTGAGGAACCGCAAGATTTCCCACAACTTTGGGCACTCAAGAGAGACAATTAGCCGATACTTCCACAAGGTGTTGAGGGCTATCTTAGGACTCCACCAAGATTTCTTTCTACCACCTAGTCCAAACACTCCTCCTGAAATTAGTGGGAACGAACGTTTTGATCCATCCTTCAAGGTAATTGTTGTGTTGTTACAACTTTCTTGTATGGATTTTTATCATATTATTGCTTGACCATAGAACTAATGATTGTATCATATTGTATAGGATTGTGTTGGAGCAATCGATGGAACCCATATACCAGTCACCATCGATGTCGACATGCAGGGTAAATATCGTGATAGAAAAGGAAACCTCTCACAAAATGTTATGGGTGTGTGTTCCTTCAATCATAAGTTTCAGTACTGCCTTGCTAGTTGGGAAGGGTCTGCTATGGATAGTCGTGTTTTGGCTTCAGCTCTGTCAAGAGAAAATCCTCTTGTTGTTCCCCCCAGTAAGCCAAATCATAGTTTAATAGACTTAAGGGTACAATCAATGTTTCAAGTTTTAATAATATACATTTTTATGTAGGAAAATATTTTCTAGTGGATGCTGGATATCCCAATGCACCTGGATTTCTTGCTGCTTATCGGTGTACACGGTACCACCTGAAGGAGTTTTCAAGACAGAATCTAATAAACTCTCCACAAGAGTTGTTCAACCATCGACACTCCTCTCTTAGAAACTCAATAGAGCGTACATTTGGTATTCTCAAGCAGCGTTTTCCAATCTTGAGGCATGCCACGTCTTATCCTATCATGACACAATCCCATATTGTATTGGCATGTTGCATACTACACAACTACATTACATTAGAGGATGGCATTCCATCAGAAATTGCCACCGAAGAGGAAGATGACTGTGATGGGATAGATGTACCAATGTTGGAGACGTATGGGTTGTCTCAGTGTGATAGAGACAAGTGGGCATAGTTCCGAGATGATATAGCAAGTAGAATGTGGGAAGAGTACAGATCCCGAGAATAGTTGTTCTTTTAATGGGTCAAGACTACATGATGGTTTCCTTTTTCTTATGTATTTCTCTGCAAGTATTGGACTTCTATGGGTCAATGTGTTTTAATTGAGTACATTGGGGTGTGAAGATACTTGGATATACAGGATGGTTTCCTTTTTATTCTATTTCTATATGGAAGTATTGGTATTCTACGGGTCAATGTGTTTTATTTTGGTAAACTGATGTATGAAGATACTTTGATATACAGGATGGTTTCCTTTTTATTCTGTTTCTATCTGGAAGTATTGGTATTCTATGGGTGAATGCATTTTATTTTGGTAAACTGATGTATGAAGATACTTTGATATACAGGATGGTTTCCTTTTTATTTTGTTTATATCTGGAAATATTGGTATTCTATGGGTGAATGTGTTTTATTTTGGTAAACTGATGTATGAAGATACTTTGATATACAGGATGGTTTCCTTTTTATTTTGTTTCTATCTGGAAGTATTGGTATTCTATGGGTGAATGTGTTTTATTTTGGTAAACTGATGTATGAAGATACTTTGATATACAGGATGGTTTCCTTTTTATTCTGTTTCTATCTGGAAGTATTGGTATTCTATGGGTGAATGTGTTTTATTTTGGTAAACTAATGTATGAAGATACTTTGATATACAGGATGGTTTCCTTTTTATTCTGTTTCTATCTGGAAGTATTGGTCTTCTATGGGTCAATGTGTTCTATTTTAGTAAACTGATGTATGAAGATACTTTGATATATAGAGGATGGTTTCCTTTTTATTCTATTTTATTTGAGTAAACTGATGTACGAAGATACTTTGATGATTACACAGCATGGCATACACAGAATTCATGATGAGCATGGATGAAATTGGTAACAGCAACCATGAAATTGGTAACAGCAGCCAAATATCTTCTTCCTCTAAGAAGATAGTGTGGAGTAAGGAAATGGAAAGAAAGTTTCTAGACTTGCTCATGGAGCAAGTACAACTAGGCAGAAAAGGTGATGGAGGTTTCAAAAAAGAAGTGTGGACCTCCATTGAGAGGAGGTTCAACAATGATATGAACCTCTCTAGACTAAGGACAATTTCAAAAATAAGCTAAAAACATGGAAGCTAGCATATAGAGTCATGAAGGAGCTAAGAAATACAATTGGCTTCACCTAGAACGAGGCAACTCAGTGCATGGATGCTGAGGATAGCGTATGGGATGAGCTCCTCAAGGTAGGGTGATCTCTCTACTATTTTGATGGAAATAATATTGCCTTCCTATAAAGTATGTAATGAAAGACAAAGAACCTAATCCATTTGTTTATGCCGACATGCAGAGAAGAGAGTTCAAAAATGCCAAAGTGTATAAGAGGCAGCCCTTCCAATACTTTAATGAACTGGGTGTGATTGTGGGTAACGACATTGTTGAAGGCAATGCAACTACAACGACCCTTGAGACTAAAGAAGGGAACCCTTTGGAAGACCCATACAATGTGTTGGATGAAGAGGATAGTGCCGCTGATTTGGACGATGACCCTTATCAGTCCACTCCAAGTGCAAGTGGTAGAGGAACCCCTACATCATCAATCACAAGGGGGGAAGGAGGAGGAAGGCAAGTGCAACCGCTTCCTTGGATTCCATGTGTGAAACAATGAAGAAAATAAAAGAGGGCATGAGCAATGTGCACCTTCACAAAATTGATACATTTGCTCATGATAATGCTTTGATGGATGCATATAGTGCTCTCAAATCCATCCCTCAATTGAGTTGAGCTGTATTCCTGAGGGTATACGACACCTTCGTGGTTGAGCGTGAAAGAGCCAAAGGGTTCTTATTGATGAGTGAGGATGAGAGAGTGGACTGGATTGCAGCCACATATGGTGGATTATAGTTATTTTCTACATACTTTATCATAGTTGTTCACATACACTGTTGATTGTTTATGATTGTTTATGGTTGATGATTGTCACTTTATCAAACTTTATCATGATTTTCTACATACTTTATCAAATTTTGCAAATATTAATGCAAAATTTAGAAGCATTTGCAAGAAATGCATTTTGCAAATATGAATGCACAAATTTAGAAGTTTTTTGTATGTACGTTTAGTATTGAGTCATTTTAGGTGGCGCTGTATTGTTTTACTTTTGGGATAATTTGTCCTTGGTTAAAAGATCAGCATGATCTTGTATTCATTCCTAAGATTGCTATATAATTAAGGTTTTAGATAATCATCTTGTTACTGCTCTTTTCTGGTATTGAGCTCGTCATGGCTTGCAAAAACACCATTTTTTGATCATTGTTCAGCAGAAGAAAATTCTTGTACAACAACACCTGAACAAGATGGTGGACACAGAAAATAAAATATATTCTAACACTAACAACCAGCTTGTCTTAGTCTTGAACAAGCGCAAGGGGCATGAAGCTGCTACACAATGTCATTTGTAGATACAGATAGTGGGAGTGGCATTGGCGCTACTTGTTATTCCAATGAATTGGTTGATGACATTGATGCTCTTGAGGAAGAGTAACATATCTATCAATTTTATTTGTCTAGATGCACTAATATAAACCATATTGATTCTTTAGTGTTTGCCAATTGACATTGAATTATCAACAATCAGCCTTCTTTTATATTTCATTTTATACCTTCTTAAGTAGTTAAGTATTATGTTGTGAGATAGAAGAAACCACAAACATGATGGTAGTGACAACATGCCAGGAAAGAGAATTGGAGAAAAATGCATGCTCTTCATGTATTTATTAATTTATATGAGTGGGTGAATATTTGTTTTAGCATACTACTAGATATATGTGTGTGTATACTTATACATGCATGCTTCTATGTGTGTGTAATTATACATGCATGCTTCAGTGCACATACATATCTGTATACATATGTATATCCCTATGCACATAGATATCCATATGTACACATGCATACAATCACATCTATATGTATAACCATATATAATTATACACAGATATCTACCTATATAAGCTTCTATGTATTCATACACACACACACACACACTCATGCTTTATCTCAAAGATTCTTGCATCATAAACATTACTATTAGTTTGAAAATCATTAAAGTTGCATGAATAGGACCTTGCAGTGCCTCAGGAAGTCAAAGGATGAGTTAACTTGCAGCTATATATATATATATATATATATATATATATATATATATATATATATATATATATATATATATTATATATATATATATATATATATAAAATTCTCTTAAAGATTCACGAATCATGTACATTACCAATAGTTTGAGCATCATCAAAGTTGCATGATTTGGACCTGGCAGTGTCTCATCAAAGCTGAAGGATGAGATAACTCACAACGAGCAAATGCCCAGGAAAACTTGAAAGACCAAAAACATGTCAATATACAAAAACATTCTGGCAAAAAGAAATGTTCTGTTTGGGATGCAAAATCTATTTGATAGTGCAGGAAATGAAAATACGAGTGTCAGATTGCATTTTTTTTCAATTTGGTGCGAGAGCAGAAAATTGTTTATTTTTCCTTCTATTGAGAGTTATAATGAATTGACTTTGAGATGTGTGGAGTCTTCTACATAATTCTGATATCTACCTTTCCCTCCCAATCTGTGACACAGAGCAAAAACTTCTTTTTGACTACAAATTCATTACATATTTCAATAACTCTAGCATTGAACTCCTTATTACTCGATGTACAAGTTGCTATCTTACACTTCCTAGATGCATGAGTTGTATTTACTATTCTAACTTTAATTTCAAGTGTTAGTCCTATAATTTATAAATCTCAATATGTTTTTGTGTGCTAGATTGATTGTATGTTTTCAGAATAATGTGGCACTTAATTTATAAGGAAGTTTAGCATTAAGGAACTTAGAAGACCACCTTCTTCAAGCTGCTAATTGTTTATTAATGAGAGCAAGTAGGAAATGTGAATTTGTAGCTTATTGATCAGAGTTTGGTGCTGCTCAAGGTAGCTTTGAGTCTCTGACAATGATGCAATGTCCTGAAAATATACAAAGAAGGATTTCAGACCTCATTGCTAAGTCCAACTATTGATATTTTGATTTTTTTCTTATTTGATTGCCTTTTCATGGGCATTTAAAAATGTTGTGTTCTTAATTAGAATGTAATCTGTAGTTTGATTGACATTATGAAGAATCAATGATCCTATCTCAAGACAGGACGTGCCACTACCATTACTATACATAAACTGCAATGAGCTGCAATTAGTATGCAATATAGAAGTAAAACCTTGCTCTTTCAATGGCATATACATACTTGAAATATTACATATACATACTTGAAATATTACATACTTGTAATATTTCAAGTATGTATAGTTCATATACATACTTGAAATATTACATACTAATTGCAGTTCATATACATACTTGCAATGAACTGCAATTAGTATGCAATGCAGAAGTAAAAACTTGCTCTCTCAATGGCCATGCAAAGATGTTTCAATGATGAATTCGGGAAGACGCGGACCGATGGTTTTATTAAATTTGCAACAATTTTTTCCAAATGCGGATTTTTTCCAATCTTGGGATCAGGTGTCAACCCAATCAACTTATTTCTTTCATTTTTCCCTCTTTGTTTTCGTATACACTGGTCTACAGTAGCCACTAGTAAGTACCCACTGGTATACTTATTGTGTTAATTTTGTGTTAATCAACTTATTTCTTTCATTTTTCCTTTGAATTTTGAGTTTTTGTTTCCACTTCAAGGTAGGAAACAAGCATGCCCTCCCTTGACCATTGTTTTCATTAATGTGCTTTTTAGCTTGCATTTTTTAGTGTTGTTGTTTTTAACATATTTAAGTGGAATACACGAAGGAGTACCACATGATGAATGCTTCATTTAATGCAATGTTAAGGTGTAGTCTCTTAACTATCCATTTCTAGTTCTTTAGACATGATTTTATAAATGTGTTTTGGTAGACGACTGTATTGTTCATGATTTTGTATGTATATTTACCATATTGTTATTATTGTTGTATTACGAAATTAAGTTAAATAATTCTACTTTGTTCAATCCTCTATTTCATCTTCAATTTCTTTTCATTTTTCATTATTTTTAAAGAACCACATGATAGGTACAGAAATAGAAATGGATAGTTTTGAGACTACACATATGCTGACATTAAATATGTTTGAAATAGCTTCTGGATTTGATTTTGTAGATATTTTACGATCACATTTTGTGATCCCTCATCACGATGGAAGAGAGAAAAATGATTGATAGAAAAGTCCATCATTTTGGTCTATTGCAATCATTTTGGTCTCTTTCATCCTGATCATGGATCACAGAGTGTGATCCAAAACTATCTATACAATCAAATCCAAAAGGTATTTCAAACATTGATGAAAAAAATATCCACATATGGTGATAAAAAATGAGCTATCTGATGATTGTTTACTGTTCCTATTTGTAAACGGTCAATATTTTTGATGGTACTCCTTGGTGTATTCCATTTAAAAATAAACAAGTTTTAGTTTTTCTATCATGTTTACTTTGTAGATGCGGGATTGATCATCGAATATGGGGCATAAGGGCGTAGACCGTGGATCTACTTGTGTTTTCTTATTTAATGGTGTGTTTTCACACCACCAATTAGTTCATGGATATTGTTATATCTGATGCTATAGTTGTGTCATTATATTTTTTGTATAACTTTTTCAATTTGTACTCATAGAATATAGTCATGTTGTTATAGCGAACAAAATTAGTATGAATGAACAAATTTTTGCTTGATACAGTGTTGATGGCTACGAGGAATGTTCCTATGTGTTATTGCGGTGATGGATTACGTTGTGTGTTGAGGAAGTCACTAACAGAGGAAAATCCAGGCCGTAAATTTTGGGGTTGTAAAAACTACACTAAGGTTGTTAACTGCACAATATTTAGATGTTTACAAAGAATAAATATTAGTCATTATAGCGAGACTAACTTAGATTTGTATTGTAGGATGGAGGTTGATGCGAGTACTTCTGATGGGTCGATGACACCTCGTCGTTGTCTACATCATCAGTACGTTCTACACACAGACCTGTTGTAGATGACGAGTGCAAGAATTGCAAAAGACTCGAGAAAATTATGGCAAAAGCAGAGGCTACATCTAAAGCCAAAATCTTATTTTTACGATGTTTTATTTGTGCAACAATCGTACTATTTAGTTTGATCATTTGTGGGATCATTTGTTGGAGATAGAGATATATGTGGACTAGATGACTTATTTATATTTTGATGTGATATCAAGCAATGTTATAATTATTTTTTTGTTATAATATTGATTATGATAATGTATAAAATTATTAAAAAAAGTTAAGTTTACTATTCACAATATTGAAAAAAATATATTAAATTTTGTTTATGATTTACTACATAAAAATATAAATTAATATAAAAAAAAAACTATACATAAAGAATGGACCAAAATAATAAATGTATAAAATTATTGAAAAAAGTTAAGTTTTCTGTTCACAGAATTGAAAAATATATATTAAATTTTGTTTATAATTTACTACATAAAATTATAAATTAATATAAAAAAATTATACATAAAAAATGGACCAAAATAATAATATATCAAATTAAAAATTAAATTCTAATTCCAATTCAAAATGTAGAACCAAACAGAGAAGAGGAATTTCTATCTTCCAATTCCAATTTGAAATTGCAAACCAAACACATAAAGAGGAATTTCTATCTGCCAATTCCAATTTCGAAAATGGCAACCAAACGCAGAAGATGGATTGTCTCATCCATCTTTCGGGTCAACCAAACGGTCCAAAACATCTTCCGAATATACAAAACCAGAATATACAAAACCTGATTTTGAGATAATCAGGTTTTGACTCACATTCCAATTCCGCAAACAAACGGGGCCTTAGATAATGAATCATATCCCATACGTGCAAAAAAAGGTGTTGGCTATCCTCCCAACAAAAACGTATTACAGACAAAAATTTTTTTTTCCAGATTTACGAAAACGCAGTCATTTGTTTTCCAAATTTTTTTGGTGTTTTCGATTCAGAATCTACAGATCATGAAGAACAAAGCCTGAAAATTTCATAAAAATCTATGGTGTTTTCAGATTTTTCACATTTGTACGGCGGTGCATTCCTTCGGAAAAATAGCCGCGTCCCAAAAACACCCACATCTATCCACCTATATTATCTTCTATTTAAAAATCTATTCAAACTCATCGATTTTAACAGGTTGAACAGGCGTTGCAAAGCTTATCTGTGATTAGGTAAGAGCTTTCTTGGCTTGTCTCACGGTGGCTAAATATGCGAGGTGTAATGCGCAACATCAATTTAAGAATTTTGATGGGGACTTTTTCTTATATATTTATTTCGCCCACAAGATTTATCTCTCTGTCATTTTGTCAAGCTCTACAGTCTTCACAGATTTTGGTTTATCCTTTTATTTCAATGAATACCTAATAAAAATATTTCAATCACGACGAAATCGACCGAGGATTGTAAAATTGATATTGATATTGACCTACATCAAATGAAGTATATTTTTGTTTGCCCAAATTTTCTGCCTGGAAATGCTCATAAACATTAGTCATTAGTCATTGGACTTGGGCCAGCTGTTTGGATCAGTTCAAATGTTCATATACACACAAATTCAAAAGTAATTATTTATGGAAAATTTGTCTATTACTGTTAAATATGCTATTTAAAAATATAAAAAAATGCTTTTAATTTATGATTTCACGGAATTTAATTTCATAAATTATTTTAAATAGTTTGGAAAATATTAACTCTTAGTTTATATATATTTTTTTAAATAAGAGAAGTTATTATCACATTTACATAACAACAAGTATCACATAGTAACTAGTACTGCTCTTTAGTAACAAGTATAACAACAAGTATCACATAGTAACTAGTACTGATCAAAGATATTAGAGAGAACATAGGCCCCTGCTTTGACAAGCTCGAGATGCTTACCCATATCCTAGAGCGGAAGAAGGTGGATGGAGGGTCCTCTTGGCTAGATCACCTAGGTTGAAAATCTTGTTGATCTTGCTCTTTTTGAGTTTTATCACCAGAACCTCGTTCTTTGTATAAACTCTTTTGATCCTGAATTATTAATATAAAAAAAATCATAAATATAACTATTATAAAAATTATCAAAAAATTATAATTCATTTTACTCAAATCTTAATTAAGATTTATCTTTTAATGAAAAATATCTAAAAATATTAAATTAACTAGTTAATGTGTTGTAAATTTTCATATAAATTATTTAACATGTATATGATACTCAAAATATATTTAAAATATTTATACATTATTAAATATTTATTCAATATATTTTTATTTAAATTATAATATTTTGTTAATAATAAAATAATAATTATAAGCAAAAATAAACTTGTGATTCTTTACTTGATATTTGTTAATGCATAATTTATATATATGATTTAAAATTTTAAAAAAATTATATATAGTATTATCATTTGTTTCTTGAAAATATGCATAAAAAGGAGAATAAAACAAAAATAATATCATCTCCTTTGGAAAGTTGAAAAAACATTAATCTAACACAAATTAATTCATTTCAATTAATGATATTGTAAATAAATAAGTTTTTTTTAATTTAAAAAATAAAGATATATAAATTTGAACTTTTTAAAATAAATGTTATTTTGAAAACCAAAAAAATAAGTAGAAATTAATTAATAAAATTGGATACATTGAAATAGTGAAAAGTTATGATGATATTATTATTAATCATAATTATAATATATATTTATAATTATAATTATAATTATAATTTAATTATTATAAAAATTAAGATTATAATTATTTATTTTGATTTTAATAATCTTAATTAATAAGTATTTAATTAAAATTTTCAAATAATTATAATTAAAATAATTAATTAATACTAGAATTATAGTATGATTGATTAAAATATGTATAATGATAATATTTTTAAATTTAATTTAAAAAAAAAAAATTGATAGTGTAAAAGATTTGAATTCAATATCATTTATATGATCTAACTTAATATAATTTTGTTCAACTCGTGTTTGTATTTTAAATCTTGAAAATTGTCTAAACAATTGTTTAAAAGTAATAAATATAAACATCTGTTTAATAGTAATAAATATGTAGCTTGAAGAAATTTATTATTTATAAATAATAAACAAATACTCACTATGAATTGATTGTAATAATTTTTTAAATAACCAATCAAACTAAAGTGATTGGAATAATACTTCATAAGGATAAGTAGTAATAAAGAGAGGTTTTAATCAATAATTTAAAATGAGAACTATAACTATTTTTATTTAAAAACATCACGTGAATCATGCTAGTTCAATGCTTACTAGAGTCGTTTAAATTTATTCAAATCACACGCTTATAACGGCCTGAAATTTTGTCTATGCCACGTGAAGAAATAAATAAAGGCCGATAATTTACATTGCAAATGGATCGCTTCCGCTGAAGTGTCATAATTACAATATTCTAATGGGGCGTGATAATGAAAGGGACAAAATGGATTCACATATGTGGACCTTCCACCAAATTGCCTTGGCAACCAAATTTTTTATTTTTTTAATGTGTCAAACTTTTTTTTTAGATTTGTGAAAATATAGCAATTTTTTTGGTTTTTGAAATTTGGTCAATGGTGTATTTTGTAAGGAGCTTAACCGCGTTTCCAATTGCCTTTATGAGGAAACTCTTGTTTTTATTGTGTATAATGAGAGCTAAACTTAATGTCATATAATAATTCTTTCTTAGAATAAAAAATTAAACATGATCATCAAGAAAAACAACAATGAAGTAAAGTTAAATCTGATCTTCTTTTTTCTACCTATTATGATAATCTCATTATTGAGTAGAATTATGTAAAATCCTAATGTCATATGGTGGTCCACTATAAGTTATAGGTTTTTATCATCATTCAAATTGTTATTAGATATCGTTTGTAATAAAAAAAATTTATCATATATTTTAAAAATTCATGATGATGAATTTTTTGAATTTTTTTTTATGTTTGTCTAAGAATCAAATTGTAGATATACATACCTAGTAGGTGGGAAGCATTCATCTAATTTTCAAGGTGGATCTTCTTTGGAGGTCAAGTTGGATGTATGAATCTTAAAATGTGTGCACACCATGTCATCATTACATTGAGTATTTTGTAAGGATGTGTTTTTTTATTATGGTAGTGATGTCATTATAAAGTTTAACATTTGTTGGTTTAGGTTTCTTAAGAGTGACTTTTCACATTTTCATTTAGAAAGGTTAAAAACTTAGTATTATTGTGATTGGTAGGGAAATTTATTTTTATACTCAACATAATTGATTGATCAATAGTTGTTTAGTCGTGTTGTGTATGAAATTTAATCTAAAAAAGGCTAGTTCCTTTTATTAAATGATTTCACTAAACACTACATAGGTCAACTAAATCTTCTAAGGAATTAAACTAATATATTGTAATCTAACCTAAAGAGGATATACTATTTCAACTAATCTTGGTGTGTTTTACCCTTTGAGAGTTTTTTTCAAGTTTGTTTTCTAACAAGTTAGAATACTATAAAAAAGGAAAATTGCTAATTATAGAATAAAATACAATATTAACATTAATATCTTGTTAGAGACATAACACATTCAATTATTTGCATAATACACTAATTAAAATTACAATGGCCAACAAAAAATACTTATGTCACATCCTCATAGACTACCTTTTTATTTTGCTAGTTGTCTTTCATCTCGATGTAATTTGGACAAAGGCAAAACGGTTTTATTTTATATATGACATGGTTTCATTGATACTTATATGTTATCTTTATCGAACTAACCTAATATTATCATTGTTATAGTGTATGTATAGTATTGGATGATTT
>BSBK01013151.1:5000-134900 GCA_027943335.1 Chamaecyparis obtusa | reverse complement strand
GAATATGATATTTTGTAAGACAATATTTTCCATAGCTACATTACAACTTTATTTGCCATCACCCTATGCTTACAGCACTGTCATTGACTTATTAAGAATATCTATTACATATATAATTCTGATTACTATTATATATATTTCAGATACATCCTTAGATCTATCAGATATATGCATCTATATATAGATTGATTCTAACTCTTTATTCTTTTATATATATTCTTATATATATATATATATATATACTATATATATATATAGATGTATATATATATGTATATATAATATGTATGTATATATATGTATGTATATGTATGTATATATATGTATATATATATATGTATGTATGTATATATATGTATATATATATATATATGTATATATATATATATGTATGTATATATATATATGTATGTATACATATATTATATATGTATATATATATATATATATGTATGTATACATTACATACATATATATATATATATATATACATACATATATATATATATATATACATATATATATATATACATATATATATATATATACATACTATATATATATGTTATACATATATATATATATGTATACATATATATATATGTATACATATATATATATATGTATACATATATATATATGTATACATATATATATATATGTATACATATATATATATGTATACATATATATATAATGTATATATATATATATATATATTGCATTATATATGTGTATATTCACACCTGAAATATAACATTAATATATATATAGTTCTAAACATTATTATAAATATACATCACAATATTAGTGATTCTGTTTACATCAATATATATATTACATATAAATACATACAGTATAATATAAATAATTCTGATTATATCACAATATATATTTATATAGAATAGTCCATATGTGGATACCTTTCCCGTGATAGAATATACAACATTATCCTCATAAACAATTCGTTGCATACCCGTTTCCTGATACTGATAATGGGTATTGATAGATATATGGTTAATCTCTCTGATTTCTTTATTAGAATGAATAATTCCCTCATCAAATCAATTTATGATCCTATTTCCTTATTCCTCCAGACTTAGCCACGTAAGTGTTGAATGGGATGGAATTACTCATGTAACCTTAGCCACATAAATTCTGGTCAAATACCATCGTTGTCTTTTCTGTTCCCTTATATCTCCTTGATAATCCATATATATATTTCTATGCTATGCCCCGATATATGTTTGGGAAGACAATCTTATACCCGTGTGAAGAGTTGATTATGAAGGATTGCATCTAATCAACAATAATTTACCGTCTCTTGATAATTACATAACTACATCATTTGTTAATAGATAATCTTTGCTTTGTTTAGCTGTTATACAGCCAATTACCTAGCGATTCAGTTCTTTATGAATTGGAGTTATTTTTTAGTTCGTTCTCAACGTGCATAATCGATGATCAGATTGTAATATTGTTTTTCTATTGTCGAACCATAGGTCTTTCACCATCAACCTTCATTATCGGGTATGGTCGTTATTAATTTATTCATGGCTATTGTTTATTTAGTAGTTAATGTAATTAATATTGTAGTTACTTCTTTGTGAATTTAATCATTAATAATGTATATGTATAATTGATATATTCACTAACAATAATATTGATGTTCAATTTATTTAATTAATATATTTATTATTGTTAATTCTGGTATCCAATTGGGGGATATCACACACCAAGACATTCTCATGGTGGTAAGGAATGAAACATGGACCATCTCAACCAATTAAAATTGCCTTACACATGTAATGGTTCATCCAACACCACCTTCAAATCCATTGGTTCCAACAAATATGAAGAAACACATTACATAAAAATAGCTAGGACTAAATCACAAATGAAGATGCTCTAGATAGGATCAACCCCAAACAACTGATCCACCATATGTTGCACACAACGTAGAACCAACACTGAAAAGAGTAGGGATGGTTCTCTGAAGCACATCTTTCAGTGAACACTTCTATCAAGACACACATATTATTGGTATAGCTACTGATACCACCAATACTATCTGTATACATCAATCGATACAACTAAAACATAGAAATTTATAGGCTATGTTGATATCAATCACAATCATTAATGACGACAACATGAACAACCTCAACTTCACATTCTAGCATATATTACTATGAATTTAGCAATAAGAATATTGTTCATCAATAATAACACCATAAAATTAAGAATCTCATATGGGATGAAAATACTTTGAACATTCTTGTCAATATATATTCTCACATTGCTACTTCCATAATTCTTCTCCCTAGAGCCTTTACATAGGGCTAAATTCCATTTATATTTTACCTTTATTTTTCTTTATCCTAGACTATATTAACTACAATATAGATCTTTTTATGTTTCCCCAAAGAAGAGAGCCTTTTTTCCTTCTCCACTCTTCATTAAATACCTTCTTTCTTTCCCATTTTTTCTTCCCCTTTTGCATAGAGCATGCCTTATTTCCTATTTTGTTTGTGTTGCTCCTAATCTCGATAGTGTATTTATGTATATGTTTGTGTACATATATACATATGCTCACATATAATTATTATAAAACCAATGTAAATAATGCACATAAAGGAATTAATTTGATCCACATGGAATATAATTTACTATCTATGCATGCATGTATGTAAATATGTACATGTATGTGTTCTTGTGTGTGTGTATAGATATACACACACATATGTATGCATCCATGAATGCATATATGTACATATGTATATAACTATGTATGTAGATACATACATAATCTCTTTATTTTTTGCACACATATACGAATAAAAAAATCTACTCTATAAGAAATTATCTAGAGTTCCAAATTTTAAAAACCCCTTCTTGTGTCAAGTACAATTCATCATTCCAAAAATATATTAAATTTTATTGTAATATTAAAAACAAGTAATATTATTAAAGGAATTAATTTAATTCACATGGAATGCACATAGTTTACTATCCTACAATGTAAAAAGGGGAATCCTCAACAATGATTGAGTCAAATAGTTAGCTTATTGCTTTAACAAATTAGACACTTTTTACTCAAAATTATTTAATTCTTGTTATATAACTCCATTATACTCAATTTGATCATTTGTGCATTACCAACATTATTGTAAAACTATGCTTACATACTTAATTTAAATATCAAACATATCTACACAACAACAACAAAATCTGAAGCACAACATATATAACAAATGCACACACACCCACATGTGCAAGCGTGAATATATGTATTCACAAATCACATGATATAACATTATTTGGATTCAATCGATAAATTCTAGCATGACCAAAGATAATATAAATATGTTTCAATGAACCACATATTAGTACTAATCAACTTGCACCATGTAATTAATGAAAGTAGTTAAGGTAAATAAGCTAGACTGATTTAGTTATGAAATAATATCACATGTAGCATAAATATACAGTTGTATCCATCAAAATAATCATGAAAATATAAAATCATGAAACATGATCATCAATATATAATTGAATTCACATAATCATCAATATAACTTTGCTTGAAACATTGAACATAGTTACTTTGTGAAATACTCCCCAACTAATTTTTTCTCACTAAAGCCTTATAAATAAACTCTAACATAAGCATTAATTGATCCTCTAAAAACTTAAGAAAGAAAAAATATTTACATGTGATTCTTCCATCCTCTAGAAACAATTAAGGTGTGAGTAAAACAATGAATACTAATCAACTGGTATTGTGTAATTAATGAAAACAATTAAGGTGAATAAATTATATTAATTTAGTCATGAAATAATATCACATATTACATAAGTTCATAATTGTATCACCATCAAAATAATAATGAAAATGTAACCTCAGAATACATGATTATCAAATATATAAGTTTTTTTTTTAGATTGTACAAAATTTGAACTTAACACCCTCATGATATGCACAACATGAACTTTACTACTCCATTTCTCACTTAAACCCTATAAATATGCTTTAACATAAGCATTAATTGATCCTCTAGAAACTTCAGAAATTTCTATTTAATGGATAAACTGTTTGGGAAAGAGAAGGTGATGTAAGAGGTCCATCTGATGTTGAGGAAGACAGGTTGAGACCATAATGCTCCCTCCTCCATCTTTTGGAGGTAACAAAACCATGCTTCCAGTGTAGTAAAGGTCAGCTATCTGCACGTCCGCAGGCTTCCCCCATCCATAGTCCATGTCGTACAAAGGAAATCTTGGAGAACCTACAGCCCCAGTTCCGTATTCCAAACCAGCTTCTCTCGTAAAATCTGTGTTACAGGATTCAACCCAGTCAATCATATGATTGATTTGCGCTTCCTCAGTGCAGGAACTGATGAGTTGCTGGATAACATCTGCAGCGAAGGAGGTGTCGGCATTCATGAGTATGTCGGCTCTAGTCTGCGCGACACCCAAAGATATGCAATTTCCAAAATAAGTTGGCAGAAGAGGCGGCTTCACACGTCCCCTGCAATCAGCCATCACTGTGAAGAAAACGTCCTCTTCCTCCGGTACCTCGCGAGCTCTCATTATGCATCTCCAAAAGTGAGCAACCACCGCAACAAAAGAGGTTTTAGCTCTGCTTTGATGTTTCAGCTCTTGTATCATCTCTTCTGTGAAACAAAACGTCGAGTGTACCAGATCGGTCCTTTTCTGAGGAGGCTCTTCCCATTTTTCATCGTTCTCACTACTTGTTATTTTGGGCCTTGACTGTGAATCGTCGGGTACAAACTTGAAAACCTTGGCTCCTTTTATCCCAATGCTTCCAATATCATGGGCTTTGTAAGAAAGTGACTTGGATCTCTTGTTTTCTCTTTTGAAAACTGTTCTGTTGTGCTGAGGAGGTTTTGCAATGTGAAGGCCTCTGTTACAGTCTGCCCACGATTTCATGAAATGGAAAAAAGAACTTCCATCCGCTATAACATGATGAAAGGTGGTTCCAATGCATATCCCACTTCCCTCAAACGCTGTAACCTGAAATAACAGAAAATTATTTAATAATGATTTCCCAGTCAATAGGATATGTTAAGAGTTACTGAAATACCTGTATCGACAGAAGCGGTCTACTATAGTTTTCATCCGCAGATGGATTGAACTCGGTGGCAAGCTTTTGGAAGAATGGCTTACGCCGAAATCCATCCTTTTCCAAGTCTTCAAACGGTACACTGATGGATGCCTCCTTAAATTCCACTCCCACCTCTGTGAAATCAATCTCTGTTCTGCCAGATTCTCCTCTCTTCAACCGACCAGCCAGAGGATAGAAATACACCAGAATTGAGGACAGGCTTTTCTTGAGACTTTGTATTACTGAAGTGTATTCAATTGTAGGAGAGAGTTTGTAGAAGAAAAGAGTTTGAGCGTTGCCAATGCGTATCCAGAAAAGATCAAGATTGGAGAGGAACATACTCTGGGCCGGAGGTACAATGGCCGGTTTTACCATACACGTTGTCCTCACTTTCACAGAAAACGCTTTCTGATGCTTCTTCTGCCATGACTGTTCACAGCGAAGGTTGTGTCTGTCAACATAAACATTTCTTCCCAGCCTAACGAAAAAGGGTAGTTTTTGTTTCGTAGTCAACATGAGATCCAAGAAAAGAGGAATGTTCAATTTTAGAATAAAATCCCCCAATTCAACATGAGATCCACCGAAGGAGGAAAGTTCATTCATACCTTCTAAAAGCGAGGATTATAAGACAATCAAGAGTGCAAGAAAGAGTGCATTTTACATGATTAATCAATCTAATTATGAATTGGTGCAGATTAAAGAGGTTGTTGATAGTTACACAAATGCTGGAAAGAATTTTTTTAGATTAGGTTTTGTTTCGTTAATGATCAATACATATCAATAATCTTTAGAGTACGCGTTGTTTCCTGAAAGACTAATGCATATGATTAGAGAAGAAAGAACTTGTGTAAGGAGAAAGATTCGCAATCCTCAATGATGCTTTAGGTTAACGTTTCATTATATTAGTCTAAACAATATGACATTGCCATGATTTCACACAGCCTAATACATGTTGCAAGCCTTAAAATTATAAACTACAGATGCCTTAGTTGTCACAGCTTATTACAGGTAAAAGCTAAGATCTATTATCACTTTCCTGTTGAAACCCATTTTAAAATGTTATAAAATATTTACTCATCTTTGGTTGAGCAGTTTTAAAATCTGCAACATTAATGCTAATTCGTTCAATAATACACTGCCTCACAACTTGCGCCTCTATAATTTTTTATCCAATTCGTTCAATAATACATTACCTCACAACCCTTGCCTCTATAATTTTTTATCCATATTCTCTCGGCCCTTGTCCATTACAATGTATTTTCAAACTAGTTTTGACAATGACCTTGTATTCGGTGACAGGCATTAATCTTTATATTTACAGATAGACATATTAATTTTTAATTTTCTGATAGAATTGTGATTGTGCAATCAAGTTCTCCCCGGATTCCGCTTCCGCTTTTTATGTTCCCTAATAATTCTTGATAGGTGTGCTAGGATGATTTGTATTTTTTGACCGTTATTGAATGAGAATCATTTTATTTTTATTATTTCTCGTGCTATCCAATTTAGCTCACTAAGCCCATACCTTAATAATAAAGAAGAAAGAAATTGTGTAAGAAGAAAGTTTTGCAATCCATAATGATGCTTTTGCGTAACGTTTAATCATATTTGTCTAAACAATATGAAATCACCATTAGTTCACACTAATACTTCTTCCAAGCCATAAAATTGTAAACTACAATAACTCAGTTGCCACATCTTATCATAGTGGAAATCTAATATCTATCATTATTTTCTGGTCGAAAGCTAATTTGAATGTTATAAAATATTTACTCATATTTGGTTGAGGAATTTTAAAATCTAGGTGAGGAGTTTTAAAATTTGAAATAGTAATGCTATTGATTCCTCTCACGATAAACTACTTCACAACTAGTGCCTTTAAATTTTTTTCATCCATATGCTATGTGCCCATCTATATCATGCGCTTTCAACTAAGTTTTGACAATAGCCTTGTATTTGGTGACACGTATTAATCTTTCTATTTACAAATAAGACAGTATAATCTGTATGTTAAATATATAAATTGAAGGGGTGGAAATAAAATAGATTGGAAGCAACGTAATGTGCATCCAACCATGCTAACCTAGAGCCAAAATGGAGTATTCTAGAATTGTGATTGTGTGATTGACTTCTTCATGGAATCAACTTTCTATGATCCTCACATATAATATACTAAAATATTAACAAAACTTGGTGTACAATTGTATTTGTTATTTATATATTATAATATATAATTATTTAGTATTTTGTCTTTTGTTTATATTGTTTTATTATATATTAATTTCAAATGGAGCTTTGAAAAGTATTCTAAATATTCAAATTAAGCATTCTTAACTCTAGGTGAAGAATTTTAAGAAGAGCAATCTAGATACTAGTTAGGAAAGAAAATGCAAATAAGAGGCAAATTTGAGAACCCAAATCATATTTTGATATCACAAAAATAAACCTCATATTAGAAATATTCTAACTAGCTTAAGTATTTAGATCTTACAACCTAATCAACTCATCTAAGACTAGGGAAAGCTAGAGCACATATAGATATGAGAACATTTCATCAATAAAATTGAAAAGAAAAAAAGGCATTTATCATTATTTTAGATAAATGAGGTGTTTATGCAAGATACAACATGTTTCTAGATACTTTTGTAGGTTATTAGTAAGGAAAAGGAACATCAAAATCTCTCATTATTAGGATGGACATTATCTTTCAAGTAGGTGTAGATGTGCATAATAAATAAATTATAATAAGCTTTAAAAGTGAATAAAATCACATGGAAATTCTAATAAATTTTATAATGAAAAAATAAGGTAGACTGATTTTATATAAAAGAGCATGAACTTGAGGAATTCTATCAAATTACTTCCAGCATTTAAATTTTTTAAATAAAGAACCACTTGAGTGATTCATGAACCACGAAAGTGACCATAGAAATACTAGCACTTGCACCAATGGAAGGTGCAAGGGGTACACCAATAGGTCTTTGATGTGAAAGAATAATTGAAAATTTACATAATAAAAGGAAGTATATTAAATTGTCTTTGAACAAACATGTTTATTGCAAGAAGAAATCTTGTACATAGAAACATCTACTTTGGATGAAGTAAAGTTAGAGTATTGTTGAATTGTCTTCCTATACATAGAAACATCTACTTTAGATGAAGTAAAGTTAGAATATTGTCGAACTGTATGTTTTTTAGGTCCCCCAAAAATATTATAGCATTGAAATGCATTGGAACACATTAGAAAATATTGTATTTGTAAATATGAATGCAATATTCTTCCTCCTCTTGATAATTTAGTGTCTCTACTTCCTCTTCATGATTAGTATGTCTTAACCTATTAAAGAGAAAAAACTATAATTGTCAACTAACAATTTTTTTTTGAAATGGACGGAATAATCTAGACTTTAGTACTTAGAAAGAGGTTGTGCAAGTAACTCCACAAACCTGAACTTTTTGCAAGATCAATTCCAGATGAGGGGTTCTTCCTCTTAATGTTGTATGTTTTATTATCTAAGAAATATTGCTATCAAATAGAAATATAAACTAAAACATGTCTAACATAAATGAGACAACATGATGTAAATCCTTGTAGAAAAAACAAGCCACTTTTCTTATAAAAGTAAAGAGAAGAATGTTAAAAATAGTAGCATCAAGTATAATCTCATAAAATGCAAAGAACTTGACTTTCATTGCAAATAAATAATGTTATTGCTGATTTTTTTTGGATTTGTCTGCTCATATTTTTCTTGTTGAATTTCCAGATTACTATTATAAATGAGAAGCTTGCACCAAAGTTACCACCCAAAATAACAATGAATTAAAAATACATGAATGCAACTAATACCATTCATTTCATTTTCTGAATGAACAACTGTTCTGCAATATCCAATGTATTAAACTAAGATATTAGAATTATAAAATTGTGGCATAATCATAAAAAGCATACCATACAAACAACTTAATACAATAAGCATAGATAATTATAACTACAAAGTAACCATAATAGATCAACGAGGGCTTTTCTAGAAAATGTAGGGGTATGTCATTGCCACAACACAAGATATTAAAAATGATATAATTTCTACTCACATCACGTATCAAAAGCTATTATTCTGAGAAATTTTGTTGTAATGGATGTCATTGAATCGAATTCCATGTAGCTTTGACAACCTCTAGTTTCTATCATTCAAATAACTTCTTCCTTGAAGTAAGATTTCTATTCAATCTAACCTAAGAGAAACAGACACAAAAATGTCTTTATTATTAGCACTTTTCTTTGGACAGCCCTAATCCAGGTGTAGATGATATTGGTTATGTTGTTGGCAACATGGAAGTTTGAGAATTTTCCAAATTCTAGGAAAAAGATACAATATTTTAGCTAGGTCTAGTAGGTTGGAAGAAACAAGATCCAAATCTAAAGTTCTCAAGCTTTTCAACATTAAATCATAATAGTCTAGTTTTTTAAATTCATTTGTAGGATAGAAAGATGAATTAGTTTCATAGAATAATCAATATTTTAGCATGCTTCATATATTATAAACACGAAAATAGCAAGCTCTTAATTGTTTTTAGGAAATGCAAAAATTTAGAATGTCTGGTAAGATCAGACCATCAAGACCACCTTCTACAATATGCTATATCAATGAGAATTTCACGACCATTGGATGATCTAAATGTTTAGACAACATCTTTACAGAAAAAATAAACAAAACCAAGTTAGGGAAATTTCTCATAAAAAGTGAATTTCATCTACATTCACAACAAAGTCATTGATATACACAAAACCCTAAACTTCAAATCATCTGTTGGGATATGTAAACCATAACCCACATCTCAAAATCATTAGTTAGAAAGTGTAGGTGATAGCCCATATCCAAAAACCATCAGTTGCAAAATATAGGCCATGAAAGATACATAGAGTACATGGGCAAACCAGTCTAGGATCAGAATAAAAAATGAGTGTAAACAACTATTTCTAAAAATTTATTCTATTTTATCTACCATAATACCATCAGATACAAATTACATGCACAAGATATAACAATAAAAAAATATACAGTAACGAATAAATGGTTTCTTGTTTGCAGTGTTTCTTCTCATGGTCTATATGACAATAAATGTAAATTTGATTTTGTTTCTTCTCTTTGTAAAGTTCGCAGAGTTCATTTTGGAGATAAGGGTGTCCTTTATCTTAACACTTATGATGGATGTACCATCAAGTACCCAGATCCATTGACCAAGGCCAATGACACCATCAAAATTGATCTAGAAACGAGAAAGATCATGGAATTTATCAAGTCCAAGAATGAGAAAATATGTACAGATGAGATAGATCAGAAAATGGGATTGAAAATTGAACTACCATATATTGGGAGACAGGAAAAAACATAGAAAAACTAACGCAAAATATACACAAAATATTGTAGATAATGTGAGGCTATAGGACTGCATATCTAGGAATATTGAAAACTGCTCCAGTAGAGATTGTTTCATAAATTTAAAAGTAAATAGGCTATATTTTTTTAAACTCAGGGATATCCCTGTGACTCAACCTGGTACCCGATCTTCCCTTGGGCTTACAAAGGCTATATTTTATACTTATATAGATATAAGAGGCAACACATCTACCTAATTAGTCAATGATGACATTTTTCTCAATTAGCTGTCTTTCTTAAACTAAGCTCGTCCACAATTATTTAACCCTCTTCAAAAATACCAATATATGATTCCCACAGTTTGGAGGTAGACTCATTGGCATTCGAGGATTTGAGAACCACATGAGCTCAATAATATAGATTCACTTCATACTATGAAAAATTACAGGTTCGTCAATTTAATGCAAACCCCAAAAAATGTTACCTTCCTCAAATTAAATTTCTAGAGAGGTTTACCCTCTCCCTCCAACTACCCTTCCACTTACCCCCACCTATCATTTTTTACAACTAATATTACTATTATATAAATTTTTTCTTTTCATGGAGAAAACCTCATTGAAATTTCTCATAGGAGCAATCCTGCAATGTAATATATAAATCAAGAATTCAAAATGTAATAATAATTGTAATTACCCTTTAACCCAATACAAACAAAAAATGATTATCTTTTTCATTTGGAACCTGCAAAGTTTCTTTAGACTCGTCTACAAAAGAAATTGTAATTATTACTTCTTCATTTCTTTAGGAATTATACATGCATTTGCTATAACATTCTATTATTGTACTCTTCTAGGAAATTAAACTACTTGAACTCAACTCTAGTAAAACAAATATGCTACCTAGACTTTCAATGTGCTTGAACCTCTAATGTGAAAAATATGAATAGAAAATTAGAAATTACTTGAAATTTATCTTACTCAAGAAGGGCCAGACCTATCAAAGAAATTCATATAACTATTTATTGGATCATTGTATTCTACTCATTATACAATGATTCAAAAAATCCAGTGACTTTGTAATGAAAATAGATCACTGACCAGATAAATTCATGGTTATAAGTTGGATATAATCATGTACAAGACTTCTAAATTGTAGTCAAACCAAAAATTTATACTCAAATCAAACAAAATATTTTTTTCTTTAAGCAATTATAAAGCCGAGTTTTTTTAAACAACTATAAAGAAGGCACAACAATTCCAGTCTCTCAATTGAAAGTTACTGGCATACATTTGATTATATTTTGTAATCTTCATAGTCACCCAGATAGCACTGAAAGTATTGTTATTTAAATTCTTAGTCGATCCAATATTAATAATCACTCTTTTATGAACAAGAGATGGAGTGGAATTCTTTAGGATCTATTGCTTTATTAAAAGAAATTGACTTTCCAAAATAGTATGAGGAATAAATTAACTAAGTTTGAATCTTGAATATCTAAATGATACATTCCCTAATTTACTAATATGTCATATCTAATTTTGTTTGAAAAAGAAACCATTTTTGTATGCATTGATGGCTAAATCTAGCAAAGAACATAGCAAAGATCTCCAGTGATAATCAATGGTTTAATATTCACTTCAAAAGGGGCTAAAAGGCCTAGACAAAAATTTACTAACTTATTACCAAATGGTTGTAATTTCATTCCCCTTATTAGTAGATATTAGATGCAGGATGCCCACCCATATGGGTTAACAAGGGTAATGTCAGATCCTAAATGTTTTACAATATGTTACTCCGGAAACAACATGCACATTTTCTGAAGAGAACTTCTTTACAAAATTTAAATGGAAGTACATCCCTTCCAAACGCTAGCGTACCACTGGAAAAGAAAAGAAAATAAGGCTATAACCAACCAATGCTATCTAATATTGTATGGATAAAACGTATTCCTTCAGTGTTGTTTCATTTCTTAACAATCTCATACACCAACACTAGTATAGTAACATAAAACATAAGGTATGTGCTCTCAACTCTTGGTAGCACAAGGCCAGTAAATCTGCAGAGCATTTACTTTAAAAATATATTTAATGAATCTACAATCTAGACGCTCTAAAATAAAAGAAGAAGTAGAAAGTGTAATACCCCAAAAATGGGCTATAAGTTCATTAATCTCCTATATCGACACATCGAATGAAATCGACATCAAAGTCCTAACCTAAGGCACATCTAAACATCATCGAATCCTAATTGATTGTCTCAAATTCTGCATCGTGGAATATTCCTAATAATATTCCTATTTATCATAATTATCTTTGATTTAATGATTATTTGCGATAAATCCTATTTATCCTAAAGTTTGATTAATTGAATATTCTCAATATTTAATTAATTATATTTAATACTGCTACTTAATTATTTAATTAGATTTAATTATATTTATTCCTAATTATTATTATTTAAATTTGACAATAAATCAAAATTCCTATCATTAATTGATTAAATTCTTAATTAATTAATTAAAGCTAGTTGTTATATTTAATGATATTATTTTTGAATAAAAGTTTGATTTAATAATTGATTAACCCATAAATCAATTATTTTATTTTAAAATCAGTTAAGTTGAGGGTAAATCACTTTATTTTTAAATTTTATTCATAATTAATTATGCACATCCAAAAAAATAGTTAAGCTTTAAATCAGAAAATCAATTCAAGTTGTTTTAAAAATGAACTCAACTCTCTTTTGAGTTAAAAGCTGATCTCAACTTCTGATTTAAATCAAAATGTTATTTTTGCATAGTTTTTGTGAGTTAACTATCTTTAATTCCTTGTTGACTCAAAAATCAACTAGAGTGATTTATGACTTTTTTCCACGCACCTCCAAAGCCCTGGATTTCTATAAAATCAAGGCTTAGCTCTTCACAAATCATCTCATAATTTGCAAACTTATGTTGGCGAATTGACATATGAAGAATTCAAGCTTCTTTTGCGAATCAACAACTTTTGTGAGATCATTCATATTTAGCATATCATTGTTAGATTAATTGTATTGCATAGCAGTTTTTCATATAGATTAGATTTCATATCATTTTTCATATTATTGCATAGAAAAACCAAAAATATAGATTAATTTGGATCTAATTCATATCTAGATTTTGCATTCAAATCCTTCATTTAGGTGTTGCATTATCACTGATCTCGATTCTAATCTGAGAACACATACTCGCACCTACTAGAAGGCAGTAAATTGCCCGGTTAGATTTGTTTCCATTTCACTGCACGATTTCGATTTTAGCTAACCTCTAATGTTTACTGAAGTGTTGTGTCTACAACTAGGTACAAAATTCACACACACAGAAAGGACTATAGAGAATGTGCATAAAAAACCCTCCTAAAAACATCCATTTACGCAAAGTAAATACTTGCTTAAATCCAAACTCATTGTAGAGCAGATCGACAAAGGGAAATGTGAAAAGTTCAAAAAAATAACATAAAATATTTGAAAATATATATTTTTCAAACTATTATATATGAAATAAAATAAATATAATTTGTTAAAAATGGAAAGAAAATAAATAAAATTTTCTAAATAAAAATTATTTTGCAAATGTATGATAAATAATGAATATATAGAAATTTATAAATAAATTGATATAACTACAAATTACTATTGAAATAAGAAGTCAATCATTCATTTTGAATAGAATTACTTTATAAAAAAGTCAAGTTAACCAACTTTGCTCATATCTATCACTCATATTTTATCCCAAATATTATTATTATTTTTAAAATAATATTTGGATTTTAATTATTTATTAATTTAATAAGTTTATTAAAAAATTGTAATGTAAGTTTTATAAATGAATATTAAATAAAATGTCTTTTTTTATAGGTGAATAAAATATCTTTTTATTTTATTTATTATTTTATTTATCAAATTACATAATACAATTTTTATTATAATAAAAAAAGAACAACAATTCAAATAAATAAGTATAGTTTTCTCATAGATTTTTCAAAAGATATATGTATGATATTAATTTTAAAGAACGGTTTTATTTTTTATTTAACTATTAAGTAAATTAGTAGATTTACTATCAATTATAAATAATAATATTTTTTAATATTTAGATTTTTATATAGTCCTAACTTTGCATTTAATTTATTTTAATTAGCATATTAAAATAAATTTTAAACACAAAAGAGAAATTAACTTTTGACCAATTATTAAGAGGCAAAAAACCAAATAGATACTATGACCAGATTGAAGCACAACATACACATCATCACTTATGGCCAAACTCCAATATAAATATTTTTAAGTGAAATTCAGAAACTAACCTTTATTTTTTTTGTTGTTTATTAAATAATATGGATAAGAAGGTATTGCAAAGCTTCTTAATTAATACTCAATTTAATTATTTCTTCCTAAATATTTAAGTCTACAATAATTAAGTCTAGATTTTTAAAAATTTAATATATTAAAAATTCAATATTTTTAAATATTTACTTTAAATTTTGAATTATTAGTAAATGTTTGGATTTTAATATTTTTATGTTTATAATATTTTAAAAAAAATTAATTAAATTTAATAAAAACTTTTATATCAAAAAATTACAAATGAATTTTACTTTATTTACAATTACAATTTTCTTGCAATGTTCACTATAAAAAAAACCACAATATCTAAGATAATTAAATAGAAGATGTTATCATATATCTTAAAACTCTCTTCACACTTATAAATATTTATTAAATTAAAATCATATTTAATAGATTTTTTATAAAAAAATATAATTTATCTTAATAAACCACAACATCTAAGATAAATGAATAGAGGATATTACCATTTATCTTTAAAAACACTTTTCACACTTGTAAATATTTATTAAATTAAAATCATATTTAATTAATAGATCTTCTTTTATTAAAAAAATATAATTTTCCTTAATATACCAAAAAAATACTTTTCTCCTAAATATTTCTAAAAAGAAATAATTTGCATAGTTCCACATCATTGAAAAGTCATAATTTAATAAATTGAGTGGAAATATTAAAAAATATTAATAAAAACTAATAAAAATTAATAATTGGCTCGTTCACTATGTACTAATTAAAAATTTTCGGACATAGAGATTTTAAAATTGACTTGACATTAACGATTTCAAAAGGAACATATGAAATTGGCTATGAATGTTCCGCGAAATATGTTGGCAATAATGGTAAAACATTTTCCAAGGAACGTGGGCGACAGCTGGTCCACATTCAAACTAATTCTCTTACCACGAGTCAATGTCGGACTATCAGTGAATTTTATATTGCAGTTTTTTGTTCTTTGTTATTTGCCGCTCCTTCATCGCTTCTTCCACTAGCAAACCCTCGTTCGCACATACGTACAACATATTCAATGCAAAGCCGTAGGGAAAACTATCAGAACACTAACTATCAAAGAGGGAAAATTGGCAGAACATGGAAACGTCTATGCGAATGAGTGAAAAAATAAAATGGATTATTCAATGCAAAGCCATAAAACACGGCAACATCTATGCAACACGAAGATTGTACCATTTATGCTAGGACAAAAGTAAACATGGAAAGTGGAGAAGATTGGAGAGCAAGCCTTGCGCGGACTCATAGTGATCATTTTAGAATAGAAACAACAACGAAAAACTTCAACCATGATCGTAAACCACTTTCCAGACATATTTGGCAATTTTACGCATGAGACTAGTTTCATGAGCGTGAGATAGGTTTTCCCTGTGTATGGACGCGAGCAACCTCGCAGGGAAAGCCTATCGGTTAATAAAATAATTATACTTACAAATAAAATCATGCAAAATATATAAAATGTGTCATAATGTATTATGAAGTACAATGTTACGGTACCTGCATTACCTATTCAAAAACCTTCTTGATTGGTGTTCAAGACCACTTCTAAGGTACCAATAATGTATAGGCCTACATAGTCCAAATTTATAGGGTTCTCCTAGATGTCCTACAAGGATTGCAAAGAGGGGATACAAAGTACATATACTACCTTGCTTATGTGGAGACAAATTGTTGGCTTTTGAGTAGGACCATTCACATGGTCAAGAGGTATAGGCCTAGCTGAGTAGATAGGCACTTCAATAGGGTGCATGATATGGTGGAAGATGGACTCATCAATCAATATGTGACTAGGGAGATAGGTACTTGAGGCCAGTACATTGGCATTATATCACTAAGGGCCAGCTTCTTAAGCATGGAGCCCATGACATGGGTTCAGAGGCTAGACATTGATAATGCACGGGTTACTCCAGTATATGCGGCACGGTGGGCCACTTATAGGCTAGTCAAACTGATAGATCCAGTGTAGGTGAGAGCTAATGAGTAGCCCAAAGATGACATGGATATAGATGAGGGAGGAGAGGGGGGTGATGATGATGGTGGCAATGAGTGGGGAGATGATAGAGCGGATACTCCCAAGAGATCCTAGGTAGGATGAGTGAGGGCACCGAGATAACAAGTGCAAAGACAGAGGGTCAAAATCACTAGGAGAGAGGAACAAGCACATGTACAGGTCCCGACACTAGCAAGACAAGTACCAACATATGCAACACAAGTAGTGGGCTATGCTCTAGTACATGGATTCCAAAGGGTAGAGGGATAGAGGGAAGGGTTGAGATTGTTAGTTATGTAGCGAGAAATCCATTTGCCATGATTAATTAAATATTTATTTTCCCAAGAATGCTTAGGTTAATAAATATTTATTTAATTGGTAGTTGTTGACAACCAATTCAGTTTTGGTTGTTGAGTTCCTTTTTATGTCAGTCGTTGATTGAGATCAATCTCGGCCATTGATTTTTTAGTGAGAGTAGTATAAAAGGGGGGCTAGGGGGCATTTGGAAAACATCAAGTTGTGAAGAAATCATTTGTAGTGATAGAAAATATTCTTGCAGTGGGAGCAAGGGTGCAGTGGTAGCGCTGGGATAGTAGTGGGGGATATCAACGACAGATATTAGGAGTTTATCAGAGATCTTCCAGTAAGAGGCAAGGAATCTTTTGTAACTCTTATATTGCTGAAGATTAATATATTTTCCATCTGTAGAACTGGTTTTCCCTTAGGGGTTTTTCCAGGGATAATTTTGTTTGAAAATATTGTGTCATCATGTTCAAATTTATTTTCGCATTTATTTTTGTGAAGTTGCAATTGTGTTGTTATTCAATATTTGGCTATGAATTAGTTTTCGATAGTTAAATAATCTTTCAAGATAGGAGATTAACAATCAGTGATTGCAATAGTTAATTTTCATAGAGATTACATGCAATAGTGCTAGATATGGTTCCCTAGAGAGATCTGCAGAGTATGCAAGTGTCAAAAGATATGATGAGCCACGAGAGGGATGAGAGATGAGCTAGGACCACAACACAAGAGTGAGAGAGAGATATTGCATAGCTTGAGTAGGAGAGCCTGAAGGAGTAGCTGGCAGGAGTGAAAATTGATTTGTAGGTAGAGCGAGTTCAGGTGGATACCTTGGATGTGTTCCTTATCCTAGTAAAGAGTCAAATTGATGTAGCAAGAGAACAAGTGACAGGGTTAGAGAGGGCAGTCCAGAGGGCTACATAGTAGGTGGGAGAAGTAGAAGTAGAGGCAACCCAAGATTTGGTAAAGATAGGGCAAGGGCTATGGAGGCAAATCTCTCATACATACAAGTAGAGGTGATGGAACTCAGAGCCCAGGTTGAAGCAGCATAATGACATGCAACTGACTTAAATTAGACTCTAGAGGCAGAGAGGGCCAATAGGGAAAGAGGGGGAGATGAGGTGCTACACATGAGAGATCAGTTAGTGGAGGCCCAAAGGCAAGCACAAACCCAAAGAACTGAACGTGCAATAGCTCGACAAGTTATTACAGGAGGGGGGCTCTCACAGGTAGTTACTTATGCATTTGCGACCCACAAGACAACAGAGAGGTAGGTTAGGGAGGTAAAGTATTATAGGGGCTTCTACTTCTAGGCAGTTGTGGAGGGGATGAGGGAGCCATCCTTTGTAGAGAGGTTTTGCACAAAGCACAAAGGCAGGTTAGTAGCATTAGGGGGATCAATGGATATGAGAGCTCCTAGGGACCTAGGAGGAGGTGACAGAGCAGCTAGAAGTGACAAGGGTGGAACCAACATGGGCTGGTGTCCCACACTAGTCACATATGACTCACATTTTTTTATTATGTATACCGATGAGATGCATGTATTTTTGGTGGCACTACATGTATACATTTTACTATTATGATGGACTATTGATGGACATTTATTATGAACTTTGATTATGTACATTATGGATATGGTTTATATATGATGACTATGCAGATGATGAGTATTTATATGCATGTGTTTACTATGTTTATGCATGTTTGCAAATATGTGTTGATGGATTTTTATGTTATGTTTTATGGTAACTGATGTTGTGTATGTAGGATGGGTGTATCTATACTATGTATGTAATGCAAATCTATATGTATGCATGGGTTTTTGAAGATGACATAATATGCAGTGAGATGCCTATATGATGACATGATTATGCATGTTATGTTGTACTAACAATCTAGTTATGTAGGTGGATATATGATAACATGTATGATGTAGATATGGATAGTATGTATGTATGTATTATGATATTATTTTCTACTGATTTGTTATGTAGGGATACATCTGATTATGACTTTGAGGATATGGATGTATGATAATTTGTGGAATGTATGATTATGCATGATGATACTATGGATTAATGCGTTTATGTATTAGAATATGTGGTACTAGTGAGAATAGAAATGCTATGTAATAATAAATTATGATAAGTGGATTATGTATATGTGATTGCAATGATAAATGGATTATGAATGATACATGGATTATAAAAATAAAATGCACCTAAGTGATTGTAAATGAACTAAATTCAAATTCGAATAAATGAAAATGTAATATGGTATCTAGTGAAATGAATGAATTGACTTAATGGAATAAAGTGAGATGCGATGCAATGCAATGCAATGTAACTAATGCAATTAAGTGAGGTAATGTAATGAAAACTAAAACAAATGATGAAATGGATGTAATGTAACACAAACTAAATGTAATGTAAAAATAAAAGCCATTTCTATGAGAAATAAATAATAAAATGAACCGAAATGAAATTATATGAGGTGAACCAACTATATGATATGATACTAGCCTAAAAAGATGAGACTAAAATGACCCTATAAAAGTAAGAAAATAAAACTAAATGGAGTGAAAAATGATCGTGAGACTAAAATGACATAAGATGAAATGCAAGAAAACTAATAAATTGTCATGTGCAATGATATGAATGAAATGTACCTAGGATAAAATTAGATGGGGTAATGCAAAATAATATGCAACGAATAGGAAATGATATGCATCTAATGGGACATGATATGAAACTAAATACAATATTTTTGTGTGAACAATAATAAATGGTAGGGATGTGGGTATGGGATGGATGGGGATAAATATGAGCCTCCAGATGTAGAATGAAACTATACTAAAATACAATGATGGTTGGGTATATTTTTGCGTTGAATGTGGGGCATACCCTAGTTTAATTTTGCAAGAGGCATTATGCATGACATGTTAGAAAATGGGGATGACATGGTTCCTTTGTGTGGACTCTAGACTCTTAGACAAAAAGGTGAATTTAGAACATGCATTCTAATTATCAATTTGGGTGGAATCTATGTAGTGAATCAATTTAAGAATATCATACTACATCCAAGTCCTTAGCACAAACTTGGTGGAACATGCAGTGAATATGTCCTAGTGAAACACATACATAGCCATAACTGAATAACCAACATGTGGGATCATATGAATAGATCAGTGAACGGTGAGATATGTAGGATCTCCAGATAGACATGGAAAAGTGGGAAGCATGGATAAATAGGAGATGGAGGGGTCATAAGGACAACACTACAGATGGCATTAACCTAACTACTACAGATGGTGCTTGAGGCAGGATTTCACCATGGTACTCATCCATAGCACCACCAAAGTGGTTTTCACTAATGGATGGATTTATTTCTTTTTTTAAAAAGAAATTTAAATTTTTTTTTGGGTATTTCTTTCATTTTACATGTTGGGATTCCCTTAGGGGTTATGTTTAGAAATGCTTGAGGTGAATGATATTGATGGGGTTATGGAGAGGATCCCCTTTTGGTGTAGCAAGCTGATATTCCCCAAAACCAAACTTAGTAGTATGACATAGTGTCCCAACCAATTAGGCTCAAAGTTTCCTTTCTTTTCATGACTCTAGAGATTCTTATGATTTTACATGAGGAAAAGATCACCTAGTTCAAAATATTGAGGTTTTATCTTCTTGTTATATTATAGATGTAGGTGATTTTGATACACAACAGAGATTATTTGGGACATTGAGACACCTCTCATCTAGGATCTAGAGCTCCTGCAGTTATGCAACTCTATACTCTTTGTCTGACAAAAAGTTCTGTAAGGAAACCGTAAGGGAAGAGAGCTTGATCTCAATAGGAAGGATGACTTCAGATCCAAAGACTAGGGTTCATATGGAGTGGAAGGTATGGGTGTATGGAAGGAAGTGCGATAGGCCCATAAAGTAGGATTTAATTGCAATTTCTAGTTATGACTAGCTTTAGTCACTATGTTCTTGAGGATTTTTATGATAGTTTTATTTGTAGCCTCAACTTGACCATTTCCTTGTGGGTCTAGTAGATAAAGGAAATTTTTTGTTTAATACCAAACCTATGATACAAATCTTTGGCATCCTTAAACTTGAAAGGTGTCCTATTATCAGTAAGGATGCTCCGAGGGATGTCATAATGACATATAAGGTAATTTAGTATGAACTTGTGACCATCAAAGGAAGTGGGATATCTTTTTCCTATGAGATTGAGTCCCCATTGTGAGATTTAGTATGAACTTATTTTCCTTAGAAATAGAACATTCCCCCAACAAAATGATATTGTCAATAAATTATTGGTGAGAAGATATCTGATCCATAGAAGATAGTGCATGCCCTTTAAGAGTACCCACTCTTACTTGCTTCTAAATATATATTCCCAAAGATTTTAACATAAAAAATATAGAGGAATGGGGAAATGGGATCTCTTTTCCAACTCCCCTACAAGTGGAGAAAAAACTAGTGGGAGAGCCATTAATAATAACCTAGAATATAGAAATAGTAACAAGTTGAGAAATAAGATTAAAAAATTTAAGATTGAAACTAAAGGTCGAAATAAATTTCAAGAGAAAATTCTAGTTCACCCAGTCATAGGCCTTAAGTAGGTTCAGGTTTAGTAGAAAACTAGCTCTTCTATTAATAGTTAAAGAATAAATATTTTCATGAATAGTTAGAATAGAGTCAATAATTTGGTGACCAAACACAAACCCATTTTACTAAAATATGATTAACAAGGGGGGAACTACATCAAAAGAATCACGAGAATCTTTAATAAAATATTATAAAGATAATTACATAAACTGATTAGGTTAAAATCTTGAAAGGAATAAACACTCACTTTATTGGGAATAAGTACAATAAAGGAACCATTAAACTCCTTAAGAAGGTATTTTGAACTAAATAATTCTTTCATTTCCACAATATTATTAGATTCCATAATGACTCAGTTATCTTGAAATAAAAATATGGGGAAACCATTAGGGACAAGGACATTGTTACCTTCAAAATAAAATATAATAGCTTGAACTTCCTGCCCCAAAGGAACCTTATGAGATTATATGATTCATATAGTAAAAAAAAATAGAAGGAACTTCCCTCAAAAACTCCTACTGACAATCCTTTTCAAGGATCTAATCATTGGATAGCAAGGTACAAGAAATCCATATCCACCTACACAATCTCCTCATATTTATCAAAGGTTATACCTGTATGCACCCAAAAATGGTCGCCTAGACTTTGGGCCCCATTTATTTGATTTATCAATCCTGAATCAGTTTTATCAATAATCAATATTTTCAACATTATCAATTTCTTGATCAAATCTTAGTTTCGATCATATATTAGATTTTTATCCTTGGATTAACCATTTTATCCTAAGCTTTTATTTACTTAAAAGGAATATTTCTTCCCCTTTTAATAAATAAAAAGCCCTCACTTTTCCTCTTATCCTAAGTTGTACAAATAAAGCATCATTCTTATTTTATAAAAAGGGAAAAAGTACTTTTTGTCTCATATGGACACTAAAGTCAACTCCTATTTTCCTATTAGAGGATATTTGTGCACAAGGATCAACCTTCCATTTTTCTCCACCGTTGATTAAGTCTTTTCCCTCTTAATCTCAATGGTCCATTTGACCTCATTTCTTATAAAAGGAGAGCTCTCTCCTTCATTTGGATATCCATCTCTTTCATGCTAATGTTATGCTGCAGGTTTTCTAGGTTATTTGGAGTTCTCTTTGAAGACACTTTTGCATCCAAGCTTTGAAGATCTTTGTTGCATTTCATCTAGTTCATATTTTCTTTCTTAGTTGCATAATCATGGCATATTATCTTAGTTTCCTTTTATGCAATAGATTAGCTTCACATAGCTTGATTAGGGGAATTGTAATCCATTGCTATTTCCTTTCATAGTTGCATTGTACTTTCATTTTGATAGATTAATCTTGCATATTCATATTAGTTTGCATTGCATTGCATATCTTGATTCCATTTGGGGATATTGGAATTGTTGCCCTTGTCTTTGATTTGGAATCTCTCATTGTGTGGTTGACTAGCAAGGTCATAAGTTTATAGCTCTAGCTGAGAGCAATGTTACAAATCTTGCAACTCCACACATAGAGAGCTATGGATCGATTTGTGAGGGCTCATTGTTGAGTTTTCTTGCATGTAAGGATTCATAGAAGTGTGGTCACATTTTCACCATACAATACCATTATGCTTGATGTAGTGAATACTATTAGAAGCGTGATGTTTGAGAGTTGACATATGAAAAAACTTGTAATTTTAGTCTCCACTTTAGAGCTATATATCCCTAAACATTTGTTTCCAAAACTCTTCTTCCTTGGTAGTGATGTCATGAATTTTAGAGATAACATGGATTTCATGAGAAACAAGGTTAGTTGTATCGTCATGTAATTGAATTTGGGCTTGAATGTCATCTAAAGAACTTTAAAAAAAATTCTTGATATTAAATATATGACCAAAGAATGACTTATTCCATCTCAAGATATTAGATTTGACCAAACGCAACTTCTTCACCATGCAATACATAGAAATGATAGAGACATCGAATGGCCACTAGCCTTTGATTCGATCCTTAAGCTCAGGACTAAGAGTCCACATTTTTTAAATTTGAAAGAATTTTTTATCTTTCCAAACCCAAGTTATCAATTGTAAAAATAATGGGAAAGTGATCAGACACAATGCAGGAGATGGATGAGAGCCTACAAGAATAAGATATCATCCAATCTACAGATATCAAAGCATGATCAAGTTTTACTTTAATAAGGTTAGCTCTACTATTCCTTTTACACAATATATAAGAAGAACCATGCAAGTCCATATCCAACAGACCCAATGAATTAGAAAAAAACAAAAATCCTAACTAGTATCGTCTGCTATAAGGGCCCCACCCTTCATATCAAAGCTATGAATAAGGGTGTTGAAATCCTCCATTACAATCCATTTAAAAGGAAGAATAGAGTGTCTAAAATTGTACAAAGATTCCCATAGGTTTCTTCTACAAACTTTATTGTTTGGGGCATAAGTATTTAAAATAATAAACGAGGATTCATCCTTGAGATGCTCAAACTTAATGGAAATATGATTAGGAGAAGATAAAATTTAAATACCTCTAACTAGTCTTGGATTATAAAACATTGCAATACCACTAGAATCATCATGTGCATCACAACAATGAATCCCCACATATTTGAAAATAAAAACAATTTAGAACCTATGAGTTTGTCCTTTTGGAATTTCGGTTTCTTGCACAAGATATTTATATCTAGTCTTTAATACTTGAGAATATTGGGTGGTCCCACAATAGTGTGTCCCACTTTTTGGCCAACTTCGAAGATCAACATTCTGAGAAAAAACTTCACTTTCGAACACCTGTTGCTGAAAAACTATTATGAATTTGAAGATGTTGTAAACTAGAGTCTTTTAGAATTTTCTTTCTAGTTTATAAATATATTTTAAAAAAAATTAAAATTCATTAAAATTCATTTTTCCTTCTCCTTCGAAAAGTGGTTTGCGTGAAAAAACTATTTTTTTAAGGAAATACTGTCACTCGGATCAACATAACTTTTTTTAAAAAATATGATAATGATGTAATTATTTTGAGATTATATTTATAACTTCAATATCTAAAGGATGCAATTGGTTTCAAATATTTTGGGTTAATATTTCATAGTTTATTAAGTTCTAAAGTGACAATAACTGTAATATAGACATAAGGTCACTTGGATCACTCTAACTTGATTTGTGTATATCAAAATTCATTTTTTTTTTTAGAAAGGTAACACAAATACTCTTTTCCTAGATATTTTTCATAATTTTGTTTTTGTAATTTACTATTTTTCCCAAAGTCTTGAAGAGACAGGTTGTTGAATGACCAAACAACCTATGCTTAGTTAAAATAATATTTAAAAGTGATAATGAACTCAATATGTATTAAAATTACATTCATTAGAAAGCTTGTTCTGAATAGCATCGGTTGACATTGTATGTTTGAAAAAACCATCTTGTTTGGTTCTTGTCTCAGGCCTTAAAAGGCCATTTTTTGTAGTTCACTTTTTTTCTAAGGGCAAAATTTTAATTTAGGTGTCTTTGCTTGAAGACCCCTTCGCGCGAAGACACATGAGGGGCTTCATGTGAAGAGTCTTTACGCAAAGACCCCAATGTGAAAAGTCTAGTGGAGAAACACCCCGTCAGAATTTTTCCTAGCCTACTTCGAGCGAAGTAGGTCGGCTAGCTATGAATTTGTATTGTAAAAAAATTTAGAATGGTAAAAAACTAAAACATTTTCTTTCTATTTTCTATTGAATTGCAATAAATTAATTCTCTTTTTATATTATTGATCAATTTTTACAAAGGCATTTTTTGGAGGAGGATTTCTATTTCTATTTTTTTCAAAGGCATAATTTTGGAGAGGAGAAATATTAGATCAAAGTATTTTTTGAAGAAGAGAATTTTTATTGGTGATCTTGTGGAAGACATTTTTTGGAGAGAAGAAATGGGGAACAAGAAGGGAAGACAAATTAAATCTTCTAGAAAAAGGTCACCTATTACTGAACAAATAAATCATAAAGCTACATTGACATATTATCTGTATCATCTTAAAATGGAAGAACTTCCATATTAAGAACATTTAGCCCTCCGAGAAAGGGATCTGGGGTCATGTGAAGTGCCTTGAATAGGTCTTTGCATGGATCTGGCTTTTTCCCCCTATTATGCTTCTCTCTCCACCTATTTTCAGCCTTTTTTTGGCACATGGTCCTAAGAATCTGAGATCTGTGACCTCAGGGTCAAGGTCGACCTCCTGGGTCAAGGTTGACCTTGACCCTGACCTAGGACAGAGTCAACCTTGACCCTAACCTAGGTCAGAGTTGACCTCAACCCTGACCTTGGGTCCAATCTTCAAGTTTTGGAGGTTTCGGGATATCGGGCTTTGGAAAGTTTTATTTTCCCACTTTCGGGTTGGCTGTTTCAGATTTCAGAATTGTAAAATCTTAAATTGCATTTAATCTAGGTCCATTTCTATGGGTTAACGTTAATTGGGATTTAATTCTCCAATGTTGGCTTCTCTATAAGTTTGTGCCCTAGATCACTATAAAAGGAAGCCTTCCTCTCTCATTTCAATCAATCTCATCAATCCACTTTTCATGAGCAAGCATCCACTCACCATTGAATTCAAGAAAGTGAAATCAATCCATCCAAAATCAAGCAATCAAGAAGCAAGCAAGAAGGAGAAAGAAAGTATTCAAGCATTCATCCACCTTCAAGCATTCAAGATCCAATTCATCAAGGAGATCCATTAGTAGCCATTGAAGGATTCAAGCTCTATGGAGCCCTCTTGTTGAAGATTTCTCTATCCATGTCAATCCAAGCCTCTTCCTAAACCAAGATCCATTCAAGATTGGTGTTGAAGATCTAATGCCATTGATTTGAGACATCCTACCTACAATTATACATTCATTTGGAGCATCCCTACTTGTGGATTTAAGGATTCGAATCCTCTACAAGGATTTCAACATAAGCAAGGTGAATAGTTCCATTTACTTTGTTTATATATTGCAATTTCAATTACATTTCAAGGTTGATTCCAAACTGGGGTTTGACCAAGGAAAACCCCCCATCCAAACAAAAAAATCCATTTTTCTTTTAGGTACAGGTACAAGATAATGAATTGCAATTCAGATCTGGATACCCTTTTCGGTGAACTTCTGAGATCCACAAACAAAATTTCATTGGAGTTATTTCAGGTCAAGGTCGACCTTCAGTGGGGGGTAAGATTGTATCCTGCTATTTGGATCAAGGTCGACCTCCCTTAGAATTGAATTTTTTTTTCTAGGTATTCTCTATCTTGACATTTCCAACTCGGAGCAGGTTGCAGAATTCCCCAAAACTGTGCACAGACATAAAAAATCAGCATTTTCCATATTTTCCCTATTTTGAGGTTAGTATTTGTCTTCTATTCATCTAATTTTTCAAGCACATAGTTTCTATAGAAAATTATAAGATCCTCTCCTTTCTTCATATTCTCCATAGTTTGATTCATTTGTGTATTGATCACTCCTTTGTGATTAAACAATTTGGATCTCTCCTTTTGGGAATTTGGATTAGGGATAGATCCTATATTCCTCACATAGATATAACAATATTTTGTAAAGGATAAAGATAGATCCAACATATTTTTACCCTTTACATTTTTGTGAACCCGACACACTTACCCCCTTTTCTTTTGTGGAATTAGATATCCTATTGTGTTTGTGGTGTTAGATTTCCCTTTATATTATTTTTTTGGTGTTAGATTTTCCTTTTATGTTAAATCTTACTTGCTCATTAGATTTCTTGCATTTATATTTCAAAAATATAAAATCTCTTTAAAATAAAAAAATATTCATTTGTTCATGTTTTATGTTTTCCTAGTTTAATTCATTTGCGTTGCATTGGTATATGAGGTTTACTACCTCTATTCCTACTTATAACATTCTGGTTAGAAGAAGTTGTAGACTCATGGGTGCCTTTGATCCTGAATCTTCCTCTCCTTTCCTTAGGATCCCGGATGACAATTTGATTATTCATGATTCCAATCCTATTATCGAGCAAAAATCTTCTCACTCATCTCATGATGAGGATGATGCTTTACGAGTTCCTCCTAAACAAGTCCAAAAACTTTCAACTGAACTTGATAAAATGGGTAATTGGCTTATTCAAGAAAACCATAATCAAGATTATATTCAAGCTATTGAGGCTCTTAAGAAAGTTCTTCATGATAGTGATCAAGGTGTTAATCTCTTGCATGGTATTACTCATCTTGTGCATTCAAATGTTAAACCTTTAGCTCAAGAAGCTCAAGATTTAGGATTGATTCCTTTGGTTACTAGTGTCGAACCTTCTTCTGTTCCTTTATCTATTATTCCTACCTATACTCCTTCTTTGGTGACTGTGACACTTCCCTCTATTCCTATGAGTGTTCCTCCTGTGTCCCTTCCTACATCACAACCTTCTTACCATAATGTTCCTTTTACTTATTCCAATCCTCTTCCAACTGTAGTTCCAAGTGTTCCTCCAATTGTGTCTTCCATTCCTGTAGCTTCATACACTTTACCTAGTGTTTCTAATGTTGTTATTCCTCCTATTTCTTCTAATGATTTAACAATAATCAGTTTGGTTCAAACTATGTCATCTTTACAACAACAACTTGCATCCTTGACTCAAAACAAGTTTAGTATTTCTACATGTGACATGGGAAGTCCTTTAAACCTAGACATCATTCATACTCCCATTCCTCAATAGGTCGATATGCCTCGTCTTGAGAATTATAATGGTAAGGAAAACCCTGTTCGTCATGTTAAAACATTTCAAATCCTTTGTAGTGATTATGCTCATGACCATAGGATTTTAGCCAAGTTGTTTGCTAGAACTTTTTGTGACAAGGCCTTACAATGGTATTGTTCCTTGCCTCCTTATTCTATTGACTCATTTCCAAAATTTGGTAATGCTTTTATTCAACAATTTCAAAATAACATTGGCCCACAAGTGGCTTTGACTGATTTGATGCATTGTAAACAAAGTGCTAAGGAAAATTTGACTGGATTTATTGGTAGATTTAAGCATTTACATGTCCAGATTTCCTATCCTATTCCTGATATTGATATTCAATGTATGTTTATTTCAAATTTGTAGAAGGATATTAGAGATAAGATTCTACTTACTGAATTTACCTCTTTTCAACAACTCTGTGCAGCACTTCATCATTATCAATTACAAGTGAGTCAATTTGAGAGCAACACTCCAATGGCTCCTATTCCAGTTGATAAGAGTGTTGCTACTCCTACTCCAAACAAATTTCAACAATTCAAAAACTATGTCAAGATAAACAAACAAGAGAATGTAGTTGCTGATCAAGTTATTGTTGCATCTCACAATGCCACTTCTGCATCCACTGCTTTTTGTTTAAATCATACGTTTACTCCTCTTTCTAAATCTTTACATTCTATTATGAATAGGTTTTTAATTGCTAATATGATTACTTTACCTCCTATTCAACCTCTTTTACCTATTACAATAGCATCCAAATCCTTTGATCCTAAATCTTTTTTTCAATATCATCATCAGAATGGTCATGATACTGAGAAATGTTATTCTTTAAAACATAAGGTTCAAGACTTAATCGACTCTAATGCCTTATCTATTGATAATCTTGATGGTAGCAGGAACAAATTTTTCTCTCCCCCTAATCAAAATCTTTAAATCTATACGAATCCTTTACCTACACATGATACTAATACCATTGCTCAGCCATCTTCTATGGATATTGTGTATGATTCAAAGATGGATGATCTTAATCACATTTTTAATCAAGTGGAGCATGTTGTTCAATCTATATCTCCACATCAAGCTCAACCTTAGCTTCAACCTCAAGTTCCATCTCAGCCTCAATCAAAACTGCAACCTAAATTGAAACCTCAACCTAAACCTTGACAACAACATAAGAATAAAAGACCTCGGGAACTCTTGATTACTTTTGATGATTCTGAGATTATTAAAGCTCTTGATGGTCCCCTTTAGATTTATGCTATGATTTCTCAGATACCTACTCATGGTTGTCTTCTTGATCCTACATCCTTAGTCAATGTTATTACTGAAGAAAATCTTTTTTATGAAAAACTTACAACACGATTCTTATGATACATGTGATGTGTGGATTCAAAATAGTAATGGTTTTCTTTATCCATCATTTTGTTCTATTAACTTACCGGTTGAACTTTGTGGTAAAATTGTAAAGACTACCTTTGTTGTTGATCCTACTTCTGATCAGTTTCAAGTTAAGCTTGGTTTGCCTTGGTTGAATGCCATGCATGTTGTTGCTTATCCTATCCATAAGTGTCTTAAATTCATTCATGATGAAGGAGTGAAGATGATAAACCATAGTTTATATCAACCTTCTAGGCCTAGGGATTGTGCTACTCTTGACTTCTTTTGGCCTTCATTACCTAATTCATGTCCTTCTCGACCTGATAATATTTTCTGCTCATGTATCAAGCTTATAAGCATTGTAAGATTATCGAATTAAGCATGCCTCCTATGGATATTAATCATTATCTTTTGCCTACACCTTCCATACCTCCTTCATCTATGGCTTCTAGTTCTGTTAATCAAGCTCCTACTATTGTTTGTCAGTCTACTGCGAATCCTACTAATCCTCCTATAGAACTTATGAAGGATCTGATAATTGCTCCTCCTAGTTCTCAACATATTTCAAGTAAGACAAAATGTAATCAATCTACTAATGAATGTCATAGGAAGCATCGTGCTCAAGCTAAAGCTCATAATTCTATTCTTCAAAATTCTTTACCTTATTTTGATAAGCTGGTGCAGGAGCACCCTTCTAAGGGATCCCACCATCTAATTTTGTTGTGTTGAACTTCTTTAATGAAGCATGTAAATAAAAATAAGAGCCTTAGCTCATGTTTTTGTGCCTAGGCCTAGGTGAGGTCCTAGTGGTTCAGCTGGTTTTCCTTCTTAATGGCACAATGATTCAGGGAAAGTTGTCATCCTGAGATCATTGTCTAGCTATGTGAGTAGAGGTCTTAGGTTGTGTGTTTGGTAGAGTTATGAGCACAAGAATGCCTTAGAAAGACCTAGCAATGGTCTTGGTGATGTAAGAGAAAAAGTTTCTCAAGCAACCAAAAGTTGCTTAAAAGTTGCTAGCAACTTTCTAAAAGTTGCTTAGCAACTTTACCTTTGAAGACTTTAACCATGCCTATGTGGCTAAAGAGCCCTAACAATACACTCACACCGAGGAGAAGGATATAAAAGACCTGAAAAACCCTAATATGGAGGTTGGCATTGAGTTTGTACGGCTACTGTATGGAAACATCAGACTGAATGCAGCAATTGTGAGGAATAGTCACTATTTATGATTGATTTCTTGTGAATATAGTGGAGTTTGTTGAATCTTTGAAGGATTTATTGTTTATGTGTTTTTAGGTCTTCATGTGTGTGTATTAGATTAGATTCTTTCAAGTTTTATTAGTATATTTTGTTCATTTCTTGTTTGTAATCAGTTCTCTGCCAGTTTGGAGAGATATGTAGATAAAGATCTGTAACTTTTGTTTCCACTATGGAACTCCCATGGAACCTTGGAATCTAAAGGAAAAAACCCTATCCTATACAAGTATGTCTATAGGGCCCTTGAATGAAGGTGCAAACATTTGTTTGACAAAGCCCTAGGCGAGCTAAGGCAATGCCCGGCTAGGAGCAAGCAACAGTGTAAAAGCTCTTGTTGACAGAGGAGTGAGTTTCAGAGGAAGCCCTTTGGAGGGATGCTACAAACATGTATGAAGGATCAGTGTTGTGGGGGAGAGTTCCTGAACAAGCCTAGAAGTGGTGCTGTTGCAAAATTCAAGCACAGTGACCCTGCAAACCCCAAATAGCCCTTAAAACCCTCAACTTTGGTTCAGGCATTGTACGGCTTGTTGGTGGCTTCCAACCCCAAAAATCATTGAGGTCTGGTCATTTGAAGTAGATTTTATTAAGAACAAAAGGTTTGAATCTTTGAGGGGAAGGAGGCAAAAGCCCTACAAAACTGGAAGGAGGCCTAATTGGCACTTCCTTGTAGCCCTAATTTGCAAAGAAACTCTAAAATTGGGTGAAGACCCAACCTAGCTAATGCATTGAGGAGGTGTCAAATGACCCAAAAACACCTTGGAACTCACCAAATCCTCTGTTAGAGCTTGGGAACGAGTTGGAAGCCTAAAAGACCCTTATGAGCCTATGTAAGGGATAGTTGCTAGAGATCAAAGGTTGTAATGTTGGAAGATGAGATAGCTTAACTTGGTGGGTAGGTTAGGGTAGGTCAAGGGATCCTTGGATGAGTAAGGAGTCCTATAAACCATCAGAGGTGTTAGAAGAACACTTGGGTCCTAGAGAGGATCAGGGGCATAGATTAGCTAGTCTATCCTAGCCTCCCCATCAGATTGGTATCAGAGCCTCTTAAGGCTTGGGAAGTGAATAGTGGATGTTTCAACCATCAGAAGAATTAGTTGGATCATCACACAAGTAGAAAATGGTGACTAATATAGAGCTTGCTAAGAAGGTGGAAGATCAGGAGGAAGCTAATAGACTCCTGTAGGAAAGATTGATGCAAATGGAGCAACTCTTGGATGATGTCCAAGAAAAAGTAGATAAGGTGAAAGACAGGATGGAGGAGTAAGATGCCAAAGGGAAAGAGAAAACCATTGATGATGATGTACCTACACCTGATCCTCCAGCTCAAGATGAGCAATTTCTTAAAGCCCTGAAGGCTATCACAAGCAAGGCACTTGAAGGTGTCCCATTACTGATTGGTAGGATGGATACAGAGCTTGTGATGCAATGGATTGAAGGCATGGAGAATCAGTTTGAATGTGAAGAGATCTTAGAGGCACATAAGGTCAAAGTGGCCAAGTCTAGGTTGAGAGGACAAGATTTAACCTGGTGGAACTACTTGCAAGGTGAAAGAGGGAAAGAGGGAAAGAACCCAATCTCTAATTGGAAAGCAATGGTTAATAAAGTGAAGCAAGCATACCTACCAGCAGATTATGAAATCTAGCAGCATAGGAGGATATTGAATCTCAGATAGAAGGAGATGGATGTAGCCACCTACACTGAAGAGTTCCACAAGTTGAGCTTGAGATCCAAGATCAAAGAAGAAGAAAGCATTAAAGTGGCAAGGTATCTAAGTGGTTTGAAATGGAGCATAGCAGAGGAAATAAATTTGTTTACTCCCACCACAGTACTTGGATGCTAGCATATGGCACAAAAGCTTGAAGAGAAACAAAGAAGAAAGCAAGAACCTAACTCCAAGAATAGGGGAAGAGGTAGAGACTCTAGAGGGGGTCAAAGAGGAGGTTCTAATAGAGGTGGTGACTCAAGAAGCCAAGGAGAGAGCAGAATCTTGGAACAAAGTTCAAAAATCAGTACAAGAGGATCTTTTGGTAGAGGAAGAGGTTCTCAAGGGAATAAAGGAAGAGGAGCAGGAAGAGGCAGCTCCTACTTTGCCACTATAAAGTGCTATCAGTGTGGACAGCTTGGACACCCTGCCTATAGGTGTCCTGATAAACCATCAGCCTCAAATAATGAGAAGAGGGTAGCCTATACCCAAGAAGACAGCAGCAGTGCATGCACTAATGAAGTCAACAAGTTAGAATCAGAAATGGGTGAGAACTTGATGTTCAGGAGAGTAAGGCAGCCCAATCAAGGTGAACCAAAGCAAAGGAGGGCTCTTTTTAGAGTCAGGTGCAAGATACAAGGCAAGGTTTGCAAGGTTGTTGTGGATTCAGGGTCCACTGATAACATTATAGCAGAGGAAGTAGCAAAGAAGCTTAAACGCACAAAGGTTCCCCACGCAAATCCATACAAGGTGACTTGGTTGAACCAGGAGCAAAGTGTGCTAGTTAATGAACAGACATGGATGGAGTTTTCAATTAGAGGCTATAAAGACAAAGTGCTTTGTGATGTCTTTCCCATGGATGCATGCCATCTTCTATTGGGAAGACCCTAGCAATTTGATAGAAAGGTGATCTATGATGGAGAGGAAAACTCCATTTCTTTCAAGAAGGATGGGAGGACTTTCAAAATTCAGTCCTTAATAGAGAATGAAGAGGGAACTTCTAAGACACCTAGTGTGTTGCTTAGTAGTGGTAAAGAGTTCCTACAAGCATTGCATGATGAGGAGACCATAGGATGTGCTATCATGGTGAGGCCAAAGGAGGAAGAAAAGAAGTTGCAGGTAGAAACACCATTGGAAGTGCAGCAAATGATGAAAGAATTTAGAGATATAGTGAGTGATGGAACCCCTGCAACACTACCTCCAAGAAGGACCATAAGTCATCAAATAGACTTTGTACCTGGTGCATCTCTGCCTAACAAAGCAGCCTACAAGCTTACCCCGGACCAGAATAAGGAAGTGGCAAGACAAGTGCAAGAGTTGTTGGATCAAGGGCTGATCAAGAAGAGTATTAGTCCATGTGCAGTCCCAGTGGTCTTGGCATCCAAGAAAGGAGGAAAATGGAGACTTTGTATAGACTCAAGGGCTATCAATAGGATCACTATCAAGTATAGGTTCCCAATTCCAAGAATAGAAGATTTGATGGATTGTTTAGGAGGTGCTATGTACTTCACCAAGCTGGATTTAAAGAGTGGGTATCACCAAATCAGAATCAAGGAGGGTGATGAGTGGAAGACCACTTTTAAAACCACATATGGATTGTATGAATGGCTTGTAATGCCATTTGGGCTTACCAATGCCCCAAGAACCTTCATGAGGTTAATGAATGAGGTCTTGAAGGACTTCATAGGCAGATTTGTAGTGGTGTATCTAGATGATATACTCATCTATAGCAAAACAAAAGTAGAGCATCTTGAGCACTTAAGGTTGGTTATGAAGAAGCTACATGAAGAACAATTAGCCATCAATCTGGAAAAGTGTGAGTTCATGCAGCAAGAGCTGGTTTACTTAGGATTTGTGGTGTCCAAAGGTACTCTAAAAATGGACCCAAAAAAGGTGGAGGCAATCTTGAGTTGGCCTGCCCCCAAAATAGGGACCGAAGTTAGAAGTTTTCATGTCTTGGCACAATTTTATAGAAATTTTGTGAGGAACTTCAGTGGGATATGTGCACCAGTTCTTGACACCATCAAAGGAGGACTCAAAAAAAAGTTCAAATGGACTGAGGCAGCTGAGAAAGCATTTCAAACATTGAAACAAGAGGTAGCCACAAAACCTATCTTACTCTTGCCAACTTTTGATAAGTTGTTCACCATTGAAAGTGATGCAAGTGGTGTAGTAGTAGGGGGTGTATTGAGTCAAGAAGGAAGGCTTGTGGCATTCTTTAGTGAAAAAATCAATGAGGCAAAGAAGAAGTATTCAGCTTATGACTTGGAGTTGTATGCATTGGTACAATCTCTCAAGAAGTGGAGGCATTACCTTTTGCCAAAAGAATTTGTGGTGTTTACTAATAATCAAGCTTTAAGATAAATAAACACTCTAGAGAAGCTTAGTAACAAGCACTTGAAGTGGATGGAGTATCTCCAATCCTTTACCTTCACAATCAAGCACAAGAAAGGGCAGCTCAACAAGGTAGCAGATGCCTTGAGTAGGAATTTATTGACTGTCCAAGAGGTACAGCTGCAAAGCATTGGAATAGTAGGTTTTAAAGACTTATATGAGGAGGATGAAGACTTCTCAAAAGCCTACAAGGTGTGCCTAGAGTTTGAGAACCATTTTCATGGTGAGTTTGCATATTACACCCTTCAAAATGGATTGTTGTTTAAAGGTAATTAGCTTTGTGTACCTAGACGATCCGTGAGGGAAACTCTGATCCAAGAGAAGCATAATGGCAGCCTAAGTGGACATTTTGGCATAAACAAGACATTGGAGTTAGTTCAGAGATACTACTTTTGGCCTAAGCTAGAAAGGGATGTCAGGAGGTATGTAGAGCAATGTGGAGTATGTCAAAGAGCTAAAGGAGGTTCAAGCAATGCATGACTCTATCAACCTCTACCAATTCCAAATAGGCCTTGGGTGTGTGTAAGTATGAACTTTGTGGTTGGACTCCCTAAAACCAAATCAGGTATGGATAGCATCTATGTTGTTGTTGACAGGTTCTCTAAGATGAGTCATTTCATTCCATGTAGAACTACTCATGATGCAAGCTATGTAGCACATCTCTTCTTTAAGGAGATAGTGATGATCCATGGACTCCCTCTAAGTATTGTATCTGATAGAGATAGCAAGTTCATGGGTCATTTTTGGCAAACCTTATGGAAAAGGTTAGGAACTAATCTCTCTTTCAGTTCAACATACCATCCTCAAACTGATGGTCAAACTGAAGTCATCAATAGGGTGCTTGGCAACTTGCTAAGGTGTTTGACAAAGGAGTATGGGTAGACTTGGGATCTTGTTATATCTCAGGTTGAATATGCTTACAATGACAGTGTAAACAGGACCACATGAAGAAGTCCTTTTGAGATAGTCTATGGAAGACACCCTAGAGGAGTGTGTGAGTTGAGAGACTTAGGTTCTATGGAGTTGAAGAGTGGACAAGCTGAAGATTTCATTGAAACTATCAAGGAGGTTCAAGAGCAAGTGAAGAAAACCATTTTGGAGTCTACTCAAAGACTCAAGGCTAAAGTGGATGAAAAGAGGAAAGAAGTAGAGTTTCAGATTGGGGACTATGTCATGGTCCATCTTAAAAAAGCAAGGATGCAAAAAGGCATGCCCACCAAGCTACAGATGAGGAGAGTAGGCCCATGCAAGATTCTAGCCAAATATGGAGAGAATGCCTACAAAGGGGACTTGCCATCACACTTAGCCATCTCACCAGTGTTTAATGTTGCAGACCTGATCAGATTCAAAGGAGATATCAGTCAACAAGGTACAGCTCCACCAAATGTACTACAAGATATAGAGACCAATGCAATGCCCAAGAAGAAGCTAGCCAAAGAAAAGAAGGTCTTGGAATCCAGAGTGAAGAAGACTACAAGGCATCAAGTTTACATGGAGCACCTAATCAAATGGAAGGATCAGCCTGAATCTGAAGCCACCTGGATTGAGGAAGGATAGTTCAAGAAGTTTGGGATTGACTTGGCCCTTCTTGACCCCAAAGTGCCTTAGTTGTGCTGAGGGGGAGTATGGTGCAGGAGCACCCTTCTAAGGGCTCCCACCATCTATTTTTGTTGTTTTGAACTTCTTTAATGAATGGTTCAACTAGTTTTCCTTCTTAATGGCACAATGATTCAGGGAAAGTTGTCATCCTGAGATCATTGTCTAGCTATGTGAGTAGAGGTCTTAGGTTGTGTTTTTGGTAGAGTTATGAGCATAAGAGTGCCTTAGAAAGACCTAGAAATGGTCTTGGTGATGTAAGAGCAAAAGTTGCTCAAGCAACCAAAAGTTGCTTAAAAGTTGCTAGCAACTTTCTAAAAGTTGCTTAGAAACTTTACCTTTGAAGACTTTAACCCTACCTACATGGCTAAAGAGACCTAAAACTACATTCACACTAAGGAGAAGGATATAAAAGACCTGAAAAACCCTAATATGGAGGTTGGCATTGAGTTTGTATGACTATTGTACGGAAACATCAGACCGAATGCAACAATTATGAAAAATAGTCACTGTTTATGACTGATTTCTTGTGAATACAGTGGAGTTTTTTGAACCTTTGAAGGAATTATTTTTTATGTGTGTTTAGGTCTTCATGTGTGTGTATTAGATTAGATTCTTTCAAGTTTTATTAGTATATTTTTTTCATTTCTTGTTTGTAATCAGTTCTCTGCCAGTTTGGAGAGATATGCAAATAAAGGTCTGTAACTTTTGTTTCCACTATGGAACTCCCATGGAACCTTGGAATCTAAAGGTATAGACCCTATCCTATACAAGTATGTCTATAGGGCCCTTGAATGAAGGTTCAAACATTTTATTTACAAAGCCCTAGGCGAGCTAAGGCAATGCCCAGCTAGGAGCAAGCAACAGTGTAAAAGCTCTTGTTGACAAAGGAGTGAGTTTCAGAGGAAGCCCTTTGGAGGGATGCTAGATACATGTATGAAGGCTTATTTTTGTGGAGGAGAGGTCCTGAACAAGCCTAGAAGTGGTTTTTTTGCATACTTCAAGCACAATGACCCTGCAAACCCCAAATAGCCCTTAAAACCCTCAATTTTGGTTCAGGCATTGTACGGCCTTTTGGTGGCTTGAGACCCCAAAAATCATTGAGGTCTAGTCATTTGAAGTAGATGTTATTAAGAATAGAAGGTTTTAATCTTTGAGGGGAAGGAGGCAAAAGCCCTAGAAAACCGGAAGGAGGCCTAATTGGCACTTCCTTGTAGCCCTGATTTGCAAAGAAACTCTAAAATCGGGTGAAGACCCAACCTAGCTAATGCATTGAGGAGGTGTCAAATGACCCAAAAACACCTTGGAACTCACCAAATCCTCTGTTAGAGCTTGGGAAGGAGTTGGAAGCCTAAAAGACCCTTATGAGCCTATGTAAAGGATAGTTTCTAGAGATCAAAGGTTGTAATGTTGGAAGATGAGATAGCTTAACTTGGTGGGCAGGTTAGGGTAGGTCAGGGGATCCTTGGATGAGTAAGGAGTCCTATAGACCATCAGAGGTGTTAGAAGAACACTTGGGTCCTAGAGAGGATCAGGGGCATAGACTAGCTAGTCTATCCTAGCCTCCCCATCATAAGCCTATGCATGGCATGTTAGAAGAAGTTGATGCTAATAATGATGTTAAAATGAAAGATTATGATCCTATTCGTATCTTAGATCATATTTTGATTAATATAGATGAAGAAGATACTCTTGATGATGTTAATGATGAATATGAGACTATTGACATTGACATTGATTTACCTAATATGCTTTCATCACAATTGACACTTACACCTAGTATGGAACATTGTGATTCTCAAGAGGATCCTTTTTTGGAACTGGCTATCATTCCTACTATGTTCGATATAGTCCCTCTTGCGAGTTACCCACCTTCCCTAAATGATATAGAACGAGATGGGGAGAGTAGTTGGCATGCTTGATTGGCTCTTCCTTCATGGTAGCTTTGTTGTGTGTTTTCCTGTAGTATTGTGCTTCTCCCATGATGTGTTTGATAAATGTTGTTAGGTTCTTTTTACTTTGTTGGTACAAGGTGATAAAGGAATCGACCTTGTTGTATCATTCCTCTATATGTATCTCTATTCTTCCATATGTTGTTTCATGTTATGTTGTACCTATGCTATTTTTCATAAATGTTTCCTTGTGTAGTCTACTTGGATTCACAACTTAGTAGTACTGATTCTTTTTGGTCTCCATGTCATGGTTCGAAAAGATTGTTCTTTGTATCTCTTATGTGATCTTTCCTCCATTGTGATTGTAGCTCTACTTTCTTTGGGGAATGATGTCAATTCATTTGCAATAATATCATATATATATTATCTTATGATCAAACTAACCCCATGACAGGTAGATCCCTTTTTTGTTCTCTATATGTTTATGTGGTATTTCCCTTGATTTGTCTTTGTTTGGGGGTGTATCGTAGTGGAAACATAATCAGTGGAGTTGTTTCTATTTCCGTTAAGGCCATTGCTCATGTTAAAGTGCTAGCAATAACTTTAATGTGGGGGCATACGCTCAACTCACCTATTGCACACACACACACTTTTTGATATACATATATTATTTTTCAAGATACTTTTCTCCCTTTATGGATTAGTGACTAATCCTTAAAGCACAGTTTTTTATTTAGGATCTCTTGATCCCTCCAGTTTCAAATTTTGATGTCTTAAGGTCAAAGGTGTCCTTAAGAATGGATCTCTTTCATTTTTTGGTTTTATTCTTGTGGAATAGAATATTCTTGAGGGTGAATCATTGATGGGTTGAATAGTGAATAGCCACATTCACTAGGTAGTTCAATTCCATCTTTCCAGTTGCATTGTTTCCTTGTGTGGTTCACAATGGGACATAAGTTCTGATTGGGTGAGATAATCACACCCTCTTCTCTCTCTCTTCTAGAGATGTCTCTCTTATTTTTATCTTGGATTTGATGAAGAATTGAGTCCTTGGGGGTGTGAGGATTTCTTTGTCCCTTTGATTTCAATAAGATTATCTTTTCATTATGATCTCCTTTACCAAGAGTTTGCATTGAGTCCATACTCTTGCTAAAGTGGGGGCTTAATGTATCATCTTAAAATGGAAGCACTTCCATGTTAAGAATGTTTAGCCCTCTGAGTAAGTGATCTGGGGTCATGTCAAGTGCCTTGAATAGGTCTTGTTATACACTAATTTTGTGCCTTTGTCTCAAGCTCTCTTGGCCTTGATAACTCAGTATAACATGGGAATCATCTCTAGGTTGTAGGACCTTTGCTAACTAAGATGAGACCTCCAGGTTCTAGGTTGGTTCCTCTTGGATAATCACCTTAATTTTCTTCTAGATGTGAAAGTAAAAATTTTGGAGGGAAAGGGATAGAAGGAATGCTTGTAAGGGAAATGACTTGAAAGCAAACTACCTACTAGGTGATGCACCGAAATTAGGGTTTGGATCTCAGTATGTAGGAATGAAATCAATGAAAAGCTCAGGTCTAATAGGTCACAACTTACTAAATAGGCTTGCATAAGTATTTAATAAGAGGGCCTGAGAATAAGACACAACTTATGACTTGCAAGCACACATTCACTTCTACAACTCGGTGTAGGATTGAGACAAGACTGTTAAGGGGGCTGAGGTATACCCACAAGAACATCTAAATCAGATCAAACATAGTAACACACAAAATTGCAGAAAGCAAGAGGGATTAGGAACCCTAAACTATCATTGAAAACATGCATATACTTTGATCCAATAAGAGATAATCCAAACAAGGAAGCATAGGGACATGAAGGATTGTCACAAAATACCTCTGCAATATTTGAATCATCAATGGGAGAGATACAACTGTATGAGCCAGAGGGTAGAAATGATACCACAGATGGCCTTTAAGAAAAGGTGAATTTTCTTCTACAAATTGTCCAACTCTTCTGCACTAAAGGCTCCAAAACAATATATACATACTCAACTGCACGCAGGCAGGAATCAAAACTAATCTAACTAGGGTTATAGATTTTACACTGATATCAAGCCCTAGGGTACTAATCACTTATTATGAAAATCTCTAAGAACACCGGTGATCAAATCATATCTTTCTTCGCAGGCATCCATCTAGTACTAAGCTCACCTGCAGACACAACAACCTCGACTCATCTACCCACCTGCAACACCACTAAGCCATGAAGGCTCCAAATCTAATCTGGAAGATATCTGTATTTTCAATAATAACACTGGCAAAAGGTGGCGCCAATCCATTTAGCACCTTCAACATGACATGGTACCCTGCAACGCTGGCCAACAGTCATCTTTGTCACTCTCTCAACCATAATTGTCTTGAGAATTAATTTTTTGAGCTAACCGATGTCGTGCATGGCTGAAAAGATCAAAACCCTAGCAAGAACCTTCATAGAAAATTTGAATTTAAAGGTTAACGGCTAGCCTGGTCATTTTAAAATGTGATCATCGATGAGAAACCTTTCTCGGTAGATGAACGACCATGACATGCTAAAAAAATAACTTAAAATCCCCTTTGACAAGTCAAGACCACCGTGGAAGTCAACAACCAATGAAACGCGAGCAAATAAGCATGAGGACCCACCTTGAATTTTCTCTTCTTTAAGTCACAAAGAACTCTTTTAAACCTTGGGCCCAAACCCGCCACCTGGCAATCTTTTATTCGCTCCGGCCGCTTTGTAGGCATACACCTCGGTAGTTCTCTGACAACGGACCCACAATCTCCAAGATTCCAATCTAACGGCTAGTCTCATCTCCTCATGACCTTGGAAGATTCTTTTAGATTATATGCCTACCATAGATTTCATTAAGCCGGGACCCTTCTAACACATCAATCCACTTGGGAGTCCTCATCAACATTTGGTAACCAATCACATTCGAACATATCAACACACTTGGCGACGCGGTCCCATAATCCTCTATTCACTTCATCCAATGAGAAGGCAACATGTCACCCTGACCTGGCATCGAACCCACCTGAAAGAGTCTCAAACACTTGGAAAATCTGATGGCCGGCGCAAGATCTCATACTCTGACACAAACCTTTGTGAAGATACGCCAACCGTCGATCTTCATCTTTCTGACATCTTTGTAGGTCCTTCTGACATAGCCCCACTGTGGCATCTGAGTCATCATTATGTGGACCAATGAGAAATGAACACGTCACCATCTGAGGACCCACCTGCAAGGCTCTGACAAAAAGCAAGATCGATGGCTAGTCTTATCCCCTTATAGCTCTAACAAAACCCTTGCGAACTTAAGACAACCATCGATCCTCTGACAACTGTCAGGACCTCTAACCGCCAAAAGAACTTGGTCCTACTGACAAAAAGATGACTCGATACATGTGGACCAATCAGAAGCTACCGAATCAGGTGAGGTGGCACCGGTCCTACTGACACACTGTAGCACTATAGACTTGGAAGATCCAATAGTCATCTTAAGATCTCATGCTCTGACAACAGCCTATCCGAAGATACGCTAACTGTTAGATCCTCATAAACCGCCCCCACAAATTAGACCATCAGAAGATTTAGCGATTACATGACTGAAGAGAAGTTAACGTTTGCTAGATTGTAAGATATTATGCAGTGACTGGGAAACACTTAGCGATTATGAGAATCATTGTATTCACTAAGTCACTAAATGGGAAAAGTAACCGCCGAAAAACTTAGAGAACCCACGACCAGCCAATGAGATTAAAGCGCACATGGGTATTGAGGATTTTAAGTTGCTGATAAAGTAATAAGGAAACATAACAGGGCCTTAGGGTTTTTTTGAGGATTTTAAAAGGTTTCAACACAATGGCTACTTTTGAATATTTTGACTTGTAGAGCAGGGACTTGAAATAATTACAGAGGCCAGGAAACAAAACATGAGGCCACAAAATTTTTAGGGATGCTCGGTAGGGGTAAAATAGAGACTTTGGAATAGGTTTTAGCCAAATTTGCATGTACATGGAAATTAGGGTAACATTTTGGCAATTTCTACTGGATGTCAGCCTGCTAGACATGGAAAACTAGTGGCCTTAGAGAAATCCATTGGGCATGGGGTCATACTGAACACAAAATTTTGACACAGAGGCAAAATTGGAACTGAGGAACGCAACTGGAACTGAGGAACACAATTGTGCACGAGCACTTCTTGGAAAAATAGGAAAAACTATCCTAGAAAACTGAAGAAAAATAGGAAAAACTAACCTAACCTAAACTAACCAGTGCAGAAAACTGGTTAAACAAAACCATTCACCGGTAGGCTGAAATAACTACCCTTTCTCATTAGGATATTTTGCATTAAGAACATAAGGGTAGCTACAAAGACATGAGGCACATAAAAATTTATCAAATAGTTATTAACTGCCTCTGCAAAAATAAGATCAAGTTTACCCACCTCAAATTGATCATGTGGAGATTTCTCAGTAAACTCCTTTTGGGCCAAGTATCTGATGGGGCAGCCTCTTGAAATTTTGAAAATAGATCTCTCCTTGATGGTTTCCTCTTTATCTTCATGGTTTCCCTCCATCATCGATAGCTATGTCAACTCATCCTCTATAGTCAGGGGACTGCCATCCTCTTCCTTTAAACAGGTCAAGAGCTCATCAAAATTATCAATATCATGAAGATCCCCAGGCATGACTAGCTCTTTATAATCAATCTCAACACACGAGCCTCCTTCTATAGGCCCATGACTTTGAACCTCCATTCCAAGGAGTAGAGATTCATCATTCAATTTATCACAAAAGGCCTCTATGATGTCAGAAAAATCATAGACCTCAAGGCTTTTGTCCATGTTTTTCTCTTGGAAAATCTCTTCCATAACCTTATCATCCTGCCCAACAAAACTAGGTAGCTCATCTAATAAGAGTACAACATCCTCCTCTATATCAACCTCCTTTTGACGGTGAACCTTTTGTTCTGATTGATCTTCAGCCATAGGTAATGACATGGTTTCCTCTTCATCATCAATAAAGAGGGGAAGCTCATTCAAAAAATCAACCAAGAGCTCAAGCTGAGCATCAATCCCCACCTCCTCACCTTGCTACTCCAATTCACCACAGTCATCACTCTGCACTGATACATCAGATCCCTTCTCCTCATCACATGAAAGCTCATCTATCATAGGTCCTTGCTCAGACACTAGACTAGTATCTTTGAAAAGACTTGGCATTTGATAGCCAGGAGGTAGGGTCCATTGGGGTATCCACAACACTTCATCATCTTGAGAGACCATGGGGACCTCTTGAGATAAAATATTCTCTTGCACAAGTTGTTCTTGCAGTGTGGTAGATTGAAACTCAAGTATAGGCTCTTGGAAAGAACCTTGTGCCTTAAAAATTGGGATATGAAGTTGAGAGGGCTCAGAGGGAAACATAGAAGGCATACCCATCTTGAAGCTTGGAAATGAAGGCTTTGTAGGCTCTTCCTGTGTAGGCTCTTGAGGTAAATGGGTCCTCCAGCTTGGGATTTTAGGTCTAGGAGCCTCTTGTTGAGAAATTTGTTATCTCAACCTTGCTGTCTCAAGATCAACTTGGCATCTGATCTCTTCTTGAAACTATCTCATTTGTTGCTCATCAACAAGAGTCTCCACCACTTGGTGAGGAACTATCTCCTGCTCATAGCCTTGAGCCTCTATCTCCTGCTACTCTCTGATCTCAGACACTTGCTTAATCAAATCAAGCAATAGATTCTTGGTCTCTTCTTGCTCTTTCATAAAGTCTAGGCCCTGAATCTTTTGCCTATTAGGCTGAGAAGGGGTGGGTGGGTGGTAAGTGTGATAGGAGAGTTGGCTTTGCATTTTTTGTTGTGCCACTTGTGCCCATGATCCATCTTGACGGAGGGCTCGCTCATAATCTTGTACAAGGGCATAATCATTTAAGGCATGTTGGATATAATGACAGCCTTGTATAGTATGGAAGCTTGGGATGAAAGTAGGCTTTAGGTGGTTTGCACAAGGCTGATAACTAGCCCATTGAGCACTAATGTCATAATATGATGGTGAATAACTTGACTGTCCATAATAACTTGACATGTCTACTCATGCAATTAGCTCGAATCTGAATACGGAAGATTTGAAACATACCAACACTTGATCTTTGAAACCAGTAGACTTTTCTGGAGCCACTAGATATGCAGCACAATGACCTCTTCTAGGTCTATAACCTACTGGATGCATATCAGAACCAGCAAGCACTATGAAAATTATGACCTCTTGGTCCCACCGGGCATGCCAGAAATGTTATACACTGGCACCAAGGTGGGGAATCCATGAGCTTGAGTCTATACTGATAGACCTTGTGTACTGAATGTCTTTGATCCTTTTGCAGATGAACCAATAGGAACACCTTTAAACTTTAATCTGATCTTCACTGTAGTCCCACCGGGCGTGCCAGAATTGTTACACACTAAGTTTGCACCTTTGTCTCAAGCTCTCTTGGTCTTGATAACTCAGTATAACATGGGAATCATCTCTAGGTTGTGGGACCTTTGGTAACTGAGATGAGACCTCCAGGTTCTAGGCTGGTTCCTCTTGGATAATCACCTTAATTTGCTTCTAGATGTGAAAGTAAAAATTTTCAAGGGAAAGGGATAGAAGGAATGCTTGTAAGGGAAATGACTTGAAAGCAAACTACCTACTAGGTGATGCACCGAAATTAGGGTTTGGATCTCAGTATGTAGGAATGAAATCAATGAAAAGCTCAAGTCTAATAGGTCACAACTTACTAAATAGGCTTGCATAAGTATTTCATAAGAGGGCCTGAGAATAAGACACAACTTATGACCTGCAAGCACACATTCACTTCTACAACTTGGTGTAGGATTAAGACAAGACTGTTAAGGGGGCTGAGGTATACCCACAAGAACATCTAAATCAGATCAAACATAGTAACACACAAAATTGCAGAAAGCAAGAGGGATTAGGAACCCTAAACTATCATTAAAAACATGCATATACTTTGATCCAATAAGAGATAATCCAAACAAGGAAGCATAGGGACATGAAGGATTGTCACAAAATACCTCTGCAATATTTGAATCATCAATGGGAGAGATACAACTGTATGAGCTAGAGGGTAGAAATGATACCACAGATGGCCTTTAAGAAAAGGTGAATTTTCTTCTACAAATTGTCCAACTCTTCCACACTAAAGGCTCCAAAACAATATATACATACTCAACTGCACACAGGCAGGAGTCAAAACTAACCTAACTAGGGTTACAAATTTTACAATGATATCAAGCCCTAGGGTACTGATCACTTATTATGAAAATCTTTGAGAACGCCGGTGATCAAATCATATCTTTCTTTGCGGGCATCCATATGGTACTGAGCTCACCTGCAGACACAACAACCTCAACTCATCTACCCACCTGCAACTCCACTAAGCCATGAAGGCTCCAAATCTGATCTGGAAGATATCTGTATTTTCAATAATAACATTGGAAAAAGGTGGCACCAATCCATTTAGCACCTTTGACATGACATGGTACCCTGCAATACCAACCAACAGTCATCTCCATCACTCTCTCAACCATGACCATCCTAAGAATTAAATTTCTGAGCTAACGGACATCGTGCATGGTTGAAAAGATCAAAACCCTAGCAAAAACCTTTGTAGGAAATTTGAATTTAAAGGTTAACAGCTAGCCTGGTCATTTTAAAATGTGACTGTCGATGAGAAACCTTTCCCGACAGATGAACAACCATGACATGCTAAAAAAATGACTTAAAATCCCCTCTGACAAGTCAAGACCACCGTGGAAGTGAACAGCCAATGAAACATGAGCAAATCAGCATGAGGACCCACCTTGACTTTTCTCTTCTTTAAGTCACGAAGAACTCTTTTAAACCCTGGGCCCAGACCCGCCACCTGGCAATCTTTTATTCATTCCGGCCACTTTGTAGGCATACACCTCGACAGTTCTCTGACAACGGACCCACAATCTCCAAGATTCCAATGTAATGGCTAGTCTCATCTCCTCATGACCTCAGAAGATTCTTTCAGATTATACGCCTACCATAGATTTCATTAAGTCGGGACCCTTCTGACACATCAATCCACTTGGGAGTCCTCATCAACATTTGGCAACCAATCACATTCAAACATATCAGCACACTTGGAAATGCGGTCCCATAATCCTCTATTCACTTCAGCCAATGAGAAGATGACATGTCACCCTAACCTGGCATCAGACCCACTTGAAAGAGCCTTGAACACTTGGCAAATCTGACGGCCGGTGCAAGATCTCATACTTTGACACAAACCTTTGCGAAGATACGCCAACCGTCGATCTTCATCTTTCTGACATCTTTGCAGGTCCTTCTGACATGGCCCCACTGTGGCATCCAAGTCATTGTTATGTGGACCAATGAGAAATGAACACATCACCATCTGAGGACCCACCTGCAAGGCTCTGACAAGAAGAAAGATCGACGACTAGTCTTATCCCCTTATAGCTCTGACAAAACCCTTGCGAACTTGAGATAGCCATCGATCCTCTAACAACTGTCAGGACCTCTGACCACCGAAAGAACTTGGTCCTACTGACAAAAAGATGACTCGATACATGTGGACCAATTAGAAGCTGCCGAATTGAGTGAGGTCGCACCAGTCCTACTGACACACTACAGTGCTACAGACTTGGAAGATCCAATGGTCATCTTAAGATCTCATGCTCTGACAACAGCCTATCCGAAGATACGCCAACTATTAGATCCTCATAACCGGGACCCCACAAATTAGACCACTGGAAGATTTAGTGATTACGTGACTGAAGAGAAGTTAACGTTTGCGAGATCGCAAGATATTATGCAGTGACCAGGAAATGCTTAGCGATTATGAGAATCATTTTATTCGCTAAGTCGTTGAATGGGAAAAGTAACCACCGAGAAACTTAGAGAACCCGCAACCAGCCAATGAGATTAAAGTGCACATGGGTATTGAGGATTTTAAGTTGTCGATAAAGTAATAAGGAAACATAATAGGGCCTTAGGGTTTTTTTAAGGATTTTAAAAGGTTTCAACAAAATGGCTACTTTTGAATATTTTGACTTGCAGACCAGGGACTTGAAATAATTGCAGAGGCCAGGAAAAAAAACATGAGGCCACGAAATTTTTAGGGATGCTTGGTAGGGGTAAAACAGAGACTTTGGAATAGGTTTTAGCCAAATTTGCATGTACATGGAAATTAGGGTAACAGGTCTTTGCATGGATCTAGCTTTTTACCATTGTTATGCTTCTCTCTCCACCTATTTCTAGCCTTTTTTTGGCACCTGGTCCTGAGAATATGAGATCTGTGACCTCAGTGTCAAGGTTGACCTCAAACCTAACCTAGGGCAGAGTTGACCTTGACCTTGACCCTGGATCCAATCTTCAAGTTTTGGAGGTTTCGGGATATTGGGCTTCGAAATTTTTTATTTTCCCACTTCTAGGTTGGCTGTTTTGGATTTCATAATGGTAAACTCTTAAATTGAATTTAATCTAGGTCCATTTCTAGGGGTTAAGGTTAATTGGGATTTAATTCTCCAATGTTAGCCTCTCTAGAAGTTTGTTCCCTAGATCACTATAAAAGGAAGCCTTCCTGTCTCATTCCAATCAATCTCATCAATCCACTTTTCATGAGCAAGCATCCACTCACCATTGAGTTCAAGCAAGTGAAATTGATCCATCCACAATCAAGAAATCAATAAGAAATCAAGAAGGAGAAAGAAAGTATTCAAGCATTCATCCACCTTCAAGCATTCAAGATCCAATTCATCAAGGAGATCCATTAGTAGCCATTGAAGGATTCAAGCTCTATGGAGCCCTCTTGTTGAAGATTTCTCTATCCAGGTCAATGAAAGCCTCTTCCTAATTCAAGATCCATTCAATATTGGTGTTAAAGATATAATGTCATTTATTTGAGACATCCTACATACAATCTTACATTCATTTGGAGCATCCCTACTTGTGGATTCAAGGATTAGAATCCTCCACAAGGATTTCAACATAAGCAAGGTGACTAGTTCCATTTACTTTGTTTATATATTGCAATTTCAATTACATTTCAAGGTTGATTCCAAAGAGGGGTTTGACCAAGGAAAACCCCCCATCCAAATAACAAAAACCATTTTTCTTTCTAGTACAGGTACAGGACAATAAATTGCAATTCAAATCTAGATCATACCCTTTTTGGTGAACTTTCGAGATTCGTTAACAAAATTTCCATCGGAGTTGTTTCGGGTCAAGGTTGACTTTCAGTGGGGGGTAAAATTGTGCCCCAAGGGAAGATTGTACCCCTTTATTTGGGTCAAGGTCAACCTCCCTCAGAATTGAAAAAGTTTTCTAGGTTTTCTCTGTCTCGGCATTTCCAGTCCGAAGCAGGTTGCAGAATTCCCTGAAACTATGCATAGACATCAGAAATCAGCATTTTCTAGATTTTCCCTATTTTGAGGTTAGTATTTGTCTTCTATTCATCTAATTTTTTAAGCACATAGGTTCTATAGAAAATTATAAGATCTTCTCCTTTCTTCATAGTCTCCATAGTTTGATTCATTTGTGTATTGATCACTCCTTTGCGATTAATCAATTTGGATCTCACCTTTTGGGAATTTGGATTAGTGATAGATCTTGTATTCCTCACATAGATATAACAATATTTTGTAAAGGATAAAGATAGATCCAACATATTTTTACCCTTTACATTATCAAAAAATGAAAGAAGGTGAAGGACAAGCGGAAGTAGGAGGGTCAAGTCAAGTCGAAGAATTGCACATTGAAGAAGGGTCAGGATCACTCCCTACGGAAGCTCAAGCAATTGATGTTGGAGAAGGGTCAATATCACGTGCTCCTACTGGTATGGATGAACTTTTAAATTTAGCTCAAATTGTAAAGAGAAATATTAATTATAGAAACTTAGATCATTTACTTACAATGGATGTGGAGAATTTGGGATCACTTGCTAATGTTCAACCCTTAAGTCTTACTAAGAAGAGATCAATGAATATGATAGAAAGAGAATTATTGGCTAAATTTGATAATTTTGAAACACTTGAACAAGCCAAATTGATTTTAGTTGTACTTCTAAACAAAAATTTGGAAGGGACATTAAAATTATTGGGTATAGACACAACATCAAAGAAGAGAAAAGTTGTTGACATGCAAACTGATAAGATTGAAAATCTTAGGAAAGGTTTGAACCAGGTAGGGAAGCAATCTCAAACTAATGATAAGACCATTACAAGAAAAGTTATGTTGACATCCATTGTAGGTAACACTATGCTCTGAAAAAGATAGATATCTTCAGTTTCATTTCAGTTTGGTTTTAATAGGAAAATAATATCATGATATGTTAATAGGAGAATACTTTTGGATGATAGCACCTTGGAAGGCAATTGGGAAATCATGTGTAGCACTCCTTGTTCTGATAGGATTGATGGAGGAATCAAGAATTGGTCACATTATTTTGGAATGATAATACACATCCTTCATCAAACAAAAGAGATGTTATCTGACATAAAATTTTAGCTAATCAATATGAATATCATACAAAACATTGGTTGGGCACAACACAACATGAAATGTATGTGTCATTTTTTAGTTCAAATCCTAATATAAAGATTGGGAAAACATTGTTTGAAAGATTGAAGCCATATTATATTAGGACAAACAAACTGTTTGAAACTTGTTGTTGTCATTATCATATTGAATTTGATCTCCACTATTAGAGTTTTTGTAAGTTTGTAGAAGACACTTATGGTTTTGAAAATGCTCCTCCTACTAGACAAAGTGAGTTCATCTCATCCATTTTATGTGACAAAACAGATGAAGTAGCTGGACAAATAAATTGCATAAAAGGAATATGTCAAACATGTATTGATTTGTCTAATTTTCCTTTGAAAAATTAAAATATGGATGTAACAAAGATGGTAAATTGCAAGAGTTACAAATATGTAAAGAATGAAACAAAATTTTGGAAAGAATCCAAAAGGTTAGAATATGTTGAAGATGAGATAAATGTTGGAGTATTTATGGATAAATTTTAAAAAATGATTCAACCCTACATTCATCATTCTTTTTTGCAAAGTGGCAAGCACAATAATTCCAAACACTGAGAGACAATTTCTCACTTGGAACTATTGTATCAGTTGTTGATTTTGCAAAAAATTATTCCTTTGTTCATCAAAAGGCAATTCAATCGGAATACATTTTTTAGAGAAAATTATTATTATAGTACATGTGTGTTATTGACACACACAATTAGATTTGGATGGTATTCAAAGAATATTTGAAGCATGGGTCATCAAGAAGGAATATCATTTTTATATAAGTGATGATAGAGAGCATGAAATTCATTATGTAGAACACTGCTTCAAGATGTTTTTTGTAAATTTGAAAGAAAGGGGTATAGAAATAGATAACATTATGTTTGGTCAGATGGATGTCCTCCACAATTCAAATCATCAAGACCATTTTATGCACTATGTAGATATCATCGTAATGAAAACATACCACATGTCTGGAGTTTCTTTGAGAGTGGACATGGAAAAGGCACGAACATGATGGTGTTGGAGCTTGCATCAAACGTGCTATTCAAAAGTATCAAATAAATTATAAGGGAGTTCATATAAAAAATGCACATGATGTTGTTGAATGGTGCAAGACACATTTCACACCAAATAAGAATGACACATCATCAGGATTGACTCAAGCGGTACCACATAGAAAATTTTGGAAGATAAAAGGTATGCACACATTTTTAAATTATTCAAGTGTTTAAAATTTTTATGTATTCTTTATTCAAATTATATTTATAGAATGTATTATATATGCATTTGTTGAGGTGTGGATAGAAAAATTATGCATGGTTGCAATAGGAGAAGAAATGATCACTCTATCTACAGTAGCAACCATCATTGGTGCCACTGTCAGAGTCCTCTGCCCAACCAATTATCTATGAGGATGTACAACTCGATCATCCCTATGACACTGATCAGGATCTGCAACCCTACCGTGCCCCTGACTGTAATATCTGAGAAGATCTAAATAGTTGACCCTGAGTCCCAAACAAAACTCAACGTACAACTGTTGTGCAAAATATAAATGAATCTGGTCGTTATTAGGATAACGACCATGTGCTACAAGAAAATGAGGGTATATCATGCATGCAATCTGAGGAATTGCACACCGTGTGACCTAATATTCCCTCACCTTGGAATTCCCCTCATAAAATGGGAAAACCTCTTGTTTGATGATGTCCTTGGGGACACGGCTCTGAATCATCTCCAAGGAAATATCACCTGAGACCTTGGTTCTCAGCTCTCAAAAAATACTATCAACTACATGAGGCATGAAGAAAGAGTGGGATCTCAATCTAGTAGTCATATCCTCCAAACTGGTCAATACATTGATACAAGTATCTCTGTATATGCCATCTACTGAAGATGTACGGATGGAATCTCTAAGCCGAGTCATCTCTGTCTCAGCAGTATGAAAAATGGTCGCTATATCAGGAATGCGAGGTGCATCCTAAGTGGTCATCTAGATGTAACATGTGAAAGCTAAGTATTAACAATTAAGTACATGATTACATGTTATAACTGCGTGTAAAATTAAAACAAATATCTGAAAATATAAAATTATACTTAAATTTACAATGGGTAAAAGCACAATAAGCTATCACCCTTTTACAAAGGAAAAGGCTAACAAAATCAAAGTTGTTCAACTTCAATAGTATAAATATGACATTTATGTTTGGAATGTAAAGATGATGTAAACTAATTAAATGTGATAAAATGGATGAAGTTTATGATTAATATTTTTAATAATTTTTTTAAATAAGAATTGATATGTTTTTTTAATTTTTAAAGACGATTTTTTAGTTGTTGAAAAATGTTGAAAATTAGTGGTCTAGTTCCCACCAAAAAATTATATGTAAATAAAATTTTTCTCCCCTAATTTCAAAATATTTCATAGATGACATATATAGCTAGTGCATGAAGAAATAAAAATTGGTTTGTGACCTATATTTTCTCTTTTATAACAATTCAAATTTCAACTCTCTGAAATCGACAGTTTTCATCTCCCAACATATTTTTCATAAAAAATATATCCCAATCAAAAAAAGAAATATATATTCTTGAAGATGACTCTCTCCTCTAGTGCACCATATGTATTCTATTGATACTAGAGTGTACTAATAGTCCTAAAGTGGTGCAGGGGCACCAAGGATCAACACACACACCATGAAGAATGTGAAATCAACCATGAAGACAATCAGGTTAACTATGGTGAATCAAAAGATCAAGAAAGCTAGAGGGATCTTAAATAATGTAAATCCAATTAACTATAATGTTTTGGCACCTTTGATGTTCTAATGCCATGCAATGGCATTAAAATAAATGAATTTAAATTATATGTTCTAAGGGTCAAATCTAGATGTAAGGTGGACCAATAGTGTCCAAGGGTATTTTAGGGTAGTTAGAGAGTCTAAGAGTAATGAAATTAAGTCTCTTAGGTGATTGGAATCCTTTGGAATTCTTAAGTTTCAATTTTATAAGGTTTTAAAGCATTTTCTATGTTTCAAAGTTTAAATAATCAAAAAGTAACGGCTAATAGCCATTTAGGAGGGAAATGGGGTTTTTCATGTTAAAACACTTAACTAAACCCTCTAACCGACCAAAGAGGTTGAGGAAGTTATGTTAAGGGTTAATATATGTATTTGGGGATTCTATGGTACGGAATCAAGCCTGGAGTGTACAGACAAAAATAGGGATTCAATAAAATATAAGTTTTTTTCTGCAAATCTCTTATTCTAGGCATTGTTGAAAGGTTTCAATACTTTTTGTCTTGGTTATACTTTCATGTTTGAATACGGAGCAATCTAGAAGCATTCATTCATGGGTTGAATGTATTGTTATTCAATTTAAAAATCTGATTCCATGCATTAATTCCGGAAAAACAGTGACTGTGACTGTTAGCCGTGAATCTGTCTTAAAGTTTCATGTCATTACTCATGTAACCTTGTTTGGTTAATGCATTGGAGGATTAAATAGGATATTTTGAATCAGTTTTACATTTTTGAAGAGGTTTGAGAGTCATTTGATATGACTGTACCCTCTTGGACAGCAGCCTGGACTGGTTTCTATTAAGTTTCTTTTGGTGTTTTGAAGTCTAATTTGTAACATATACCTTTCCATGGGCTCAAAGGCCTAGGATCCATGGAAAGATGATTTCTAACCATGTATCATAACTCTAATGATCTTTATTTTTAGAAGAGTTGACAAGGGAAGTGATCACAAACTGATTTGTGAAGGTGTTCCTTAAGGAAATTAATGGCTAGGGAGCAGCAGTAGAAGATCGGGCTTCATAGCATGGTAATTTTATGATTTGGTTGGTATTATATTGGAAAAATATGGTGAATCAACCACCAAGAGATTCTGAAAGTGTTTTGAGAAGGGAGATTGAAGAAACCCTCAAATCAAGGGCTTAAGAGGGCTATTTTGGAGTTTTTGGTGTTCCCGAGGTGATGGGTTAAATTCCTCTTGGATTTAGAGGTTTTAAAACATATTGAAATACTGCTGAAATTTTTTAGTCTTGGGGATAGAAGGAACTAGGTGATGCTTTGTTAAATCACCCATTTTTTATGCATTTTTGGGTCACATAGTGAGGAAAGTCATACATTGTCCAAAAGAGTCTATATACATCTTGTAGTATGTTGTGTTAGGGCCAAAAGGGTATCCAAATATATCATTTATTTTGTTCATCCTTTGGGAAAGTACATATTTATGATCCATTTTATCGCTGAACAGGGCTACTAGACAGGGCAATTAGGCCTCTAGGACTGTTTAGTGACTTTTTGCTATTGTGAGTGAAAGATAAGTCTAGAAACCTCAAAAAAACCTTAATCCATCTATATATACATGAAACACTTCAAAGCTATCACTATTTTTCATTGTGAAGAGTCTTGGTTGGATGGAGTCTTATAAAGTCATTGTGCACTTTTGTGAAAAGTGTGGGTTTCTAAGTCAAATTGAAAACTTAGTTGATGGATAAGGTCCATTACCCTTCCCTCTGCATCAAGTGGTATCAAAGCCTAGGGAAAGGTCTTGTGGAAGCTTTGTATTGGTCTTGAGAGATTTGATTTGTTGGATCCTTAGATAAGCCCTTGAAGTTGAACCATCCTTTAAGGTAGCCCTAAGTTGATTCATTTGCCAAGTTGATCAAGAAACCATGGCTGAAGGAGAGGATGGAGATCTACCCCAAAGAATGACCAACATGGAGTTGGTAAAGATTGTTAAAGAACAATTAGCAGATAACAAAAAGCTTAAGGCAGCCCTTGAGAAAGAGAAGAAGGAGAAAGCTGAGAAAGACAAAGAGATGAGGATTATGATGGAAAAAATATTGGCATTAAAAAAGAGAGACAAAAGCATCAGACAGGATGAAGAAGTTGCTGATGAAAATGAAGAAGAAGAAGAGGAACTCCAAGAGGAAGAACCATTAGATCCTGATGAACTAAAGATGGCTAAGTTTGCTAAAGTCATCAAGAGTGGTGATATAAGGGCAAGAGCTGATTTGCCTACTTATGGTGGAAAGATGGATGATGAAGAACTAATTGATTGGTTTAGTGCAATGGAAAATTTCTTTGAATGTGAGGATGTGGAAGAGAATCAGAAGTTGAAGATAGAAAAGTCCAAGTTGAAAGGACATGCATTGCTATGGTGGGATTGTGTGCAAGTGGAGAGGTGGAAGAATGGTAAACCCAAGATCACTTTTTGGTACACCATGATGGATAAGATGAAGGAAATTTTTTTGCCAAATGATTATAGATTTCATTTGTATAAGAAGATGCAAAATCTGAAACAAAAAGATATGGAGGTACAAAGGTATACTGAGGAGTTTCACAAACTTGATATAAGAGTTAGTCATGATGAAGACATGGATGAAAAGATTGCAAGGTATATGGGGGGACCGAGGTTCAACATACAAGATGAACTTAGTCTTGCTACCCCTAGATCAATTGAGGAATGCTATAAACTAGCCATCAAGGCTGAGGAAAAGATCAAAAGGAGGCAAGAGAGACAAGGCAGCACTAGAGGTGGATCTTCTATGAGAGGAAGAGGAGGAAGAGGTAATACTGATTTTTAGAATCAAAATGACAAAGACAAGGACAAGCCCTACTCATCTGATACAAGAGGGGGTTATATAGGTGGAAGGAGTGGAGGAAGAGGCAATGGAGTGTTCACAGGTAGATGCTTCCATTGTAATGAAGTGGGCCATCAATCTTTTAGGTGTCCCAAGTGGATTGAAGACAAAGGCAAGGAAAGAAGAGTACATTTGGTGGAAGAAGAAAAAAGCAAGGAAGACAAACAAGAACCTATCATGGTATTGCCAGAGGAGGGAGAGTACCTATTCATGGGCAAGAATCAAACACCATACCATCCAAGCATATTCAGGTCAAATTCTTTGATCCAAGGTAAAGTTTGTAGACTTATCATAGATTCAGGTGCAAGTTACAATGTGGTGTCTAATGAGGTTGTTAGAAAGTTGAATTTGCAAACATTTGTGCATCCTAATCTATATTATGCTACATGGGTCAATGTGAATCAGAATTTGTTGGTTAATACTCAAGTCTTGATTGAGTTTTCAGTTGGCAAGTATAGGGATAAGGTATTATGTGATGTTATGGATATGAGTTGTGGACATCTGATATTAAGCAGGTCTTGGCAATGGTCAAGGAAGGTAATCCATGATGGATTCACTAATAAGTATTTAGTTCACCATGAAGGCAAGAAGTTTGAGTTGCAGCCTTTAGTAAGGGGTCAAGAAGCACCTATACTTATGTGTTTTGGGCAGGAGATAACAAAGCAAGTTTAGTATGATACTGGATGGTATAATGGGGGAAAAGTACAGTCAAAAGGCAGCCATGAAAGTCCTAGAAGAGGAGAGTTTTGGGACTTAGCCTTTGTGCAAGTTGGGACAGTCAAGTGTCCTATCAAGCAGCCAGAGATTAGCAAGGGGATAGAGATGTTAGACCAGAGGTCTAATCCATCCAAGGAATCAGGGAAGAAAGAGGTCTTACAGCCTTCTCCCTGTCCTTCCCAAGGACAGTCAGCAAACTATTGTTTTTCTTTTGACAATTGGTGTGTGAATGCAGGTTTTCAAGGTGGGAGAAAGAGGCTTACATTGGGGGATTACTTCACCCCTACATTGAATACATCCTTCAAGCTACACAACTCTTGGGACAAGATTTTTCTTGCAGGTGGGGAGTATGGTGCAGGGGCACCAAGGATCAACACACACACCATGAAGAATGTGAAATCAACCATGAAGACAATCAAGTCAACTATGGTGAATCAAAAGATCAAGAAAGCTAGAGGGATCTTAAATAATGTAAATCCAATTAACTATAATGTTTTGGCACCTTTGATGTTCTAATGCCATGCAATGGCATTGAAATAAATGAATTTAAATTATATGTTCTAAGGGTCAAATTTGGATGTAAAGTGGACCAACAGTGTCCAAGGGTGTTTTAGGGTAGTTAGAGAGTCTAAGAGTAATGAAATTAAGTCTCTTAGGTGATTGGAATCCTTTGGAATTCTTAAGTTTCAATTTTATAAGGTTTTAAAGCATTTTCTATGTTTCAAAGTTTAAATAATCAAAAAGTAACGGCTAATAGGCAATTAGGTGGGAAATGGGGTTTTTCATGTTAAAACACTTAAATAAACCCTCTAACCGACCAAAGAGGTTGAGGAAGTTATGTTAAGGGTTAATATATGTATTTGGGGATTCTATGGTACGGAATCAAGCCTGCAGCGTACGGACAAAAATAGGGATTCAATAAAATATAAGTTTTTTTCTGCAAATCTCTTATTCTAGGCATTGTTGAAAGGTTTCAATACTTTTTGTCTTGGTTATACTTTCATGTTTGAATACAGAGCAATCTAGAAGCATTCATTCACGGGTTGAATGTATTGTGATTGAATTTAAAAATCTGATTCCATGCATTAATTCTGGAAAAATAGTGATTGTGACTGTTAACCGTGAATCTGTCTTAAAGTTTCATGTCATTTCTCATGTAACCTTGTTTGGTTAATGCATTGGAGGATTAAATAGGATATTTTGAATCAGTTTTACATTTTTGAAGAGGTTTGAGAGTCATTTGATATGACTGTACCCTCTTGGACAGCAGCCTGGACTGGTTTCTATTAAGTTTCTTTTGGTGTTTTGAAGTCTAATTTGTAACATATACCTTTCCATGGGCTCAAAGGCCTAGGATCCATGGAAAGATGATTTCTAACCATGTATCATAACTCTAATGATCTTTATTTGCAGAAGAGTTGACAAGGGAAGTGATCACAAACTGATTTGTGAAGGTGTTCCTTAAGGAAATTGATGGCTAGGGAGCAGCAGTAGAAGATCGGGCTTCATAGCATGGTAATTTTATGATTTTTTTGGTATTATATTGGAAAAATCATGGTGAATCAATGACCAATATATTCTGAAAGTGTTTTGAGAAGGGAGATTGAAGAAACCCTCAAATCAAGGGCTTAAGAGGGCTATTTTGGAGTTTTTGGTGTTCCCGAGGTGCTGGGTTAAATTCCTCTTGGATTTAGAGGTTTTAAAACACATTGAAACACTTCTGAAATTTTGGAGTCTTGGGGATAGAAGGAACTAGGTGATGCTTTGTTAAATCACCCATTTTTTATGCATTTTTGGGTCACATAGTGAGGACAGTCATACATTTTCCGAAAGAGTCTATATAAAGCTTGTAGTATGTTTTGGTAGGGCCAAAAGGGTATCCAAATATATCATTTATTTTGTTCATCCTTTTGGAAAGTACAGATTTATGATCCATTTTATCTCTGAACAGGGCTACTAGACAGGGGAATTAGGCCTCTAGGACTGTTTAGTGACTTTTTGCTATTGTGAGTGAAAGATAAGTGTAGAAACCTCAAAAACACCTTAATCCATCCATATATACATGAAAAACTTCAAATCTATCACTAGTTTTCATTGTGAAGAGTCTTGGTTGGATGGAGTCTTATAAAGTCATTGTGCACTTTTGTGAAAAGTGTGGGTTTCTAAGTCAAATTGAAAACTTAGTTGATGGATAAGGTCCATTACCCTTCCCTCTGCATCATAAAGGGTCCTTGAATGTACTAATTGGTATTAATAGGTCCTATTAGGTCAAGTAAGTGGTCTTATTAGGTCTTAAGGGTCATAGGATGTACTAATTGATTTTAATAGGTCATATTAGTCATATTAGGTCTTAAGTCCAATCTTATTAAGTCTTAAGGGGTCCTATTCTAGGTCCTAAGGATCATAAGGGTTCTTAAAGAGTTTTACATCATAATAGGGGTCCTAAAGGAACCTAGGGTGTACTAATAGTCCTAAAGGGACCTTGGATGTACTAATTGGTATTAATAGGTCCTATTAGGTCAAATAAGTGGTCTTATTAGGTCTTAAGGGTCCTAGGATGTACTAATTAATTTTAATAGGTCATATTAGTCGTATTAGGTCTTAAGTCTAGTCTTATTAAGTCTTAAGGGGTCCTATTATGTCTTAAGTGGTCCTATTCTAGGTCTTTAGGATCCTAAGGGTTCTTAAAGAGCTTTATGTCACAATAGGGGTCCTAAAGAAACCTAGAGCACGTACTAATAGTCCCAAAGGGTCCTTGGATGTACTAATTGGTAGTAATACATCCTATTAGGTCAAGTAAGTAGTCTTATTAGGTCTTAAGGGTCCTAGGATGTACTAATTGATTTTAATAGGTCATATTAGTCCTATTAGGTCTTAAGTCCAGTCTTATTATGTCTTAAGGGGAACTATTAGGTCTTAAGGGGTCCTATTATAGGTCCTAAGGATCATAAGGTTTCTTAAAGAGTTTTATGTTTCAACAGGGGTCCTAAAGGAACCTAGGATGTACTAATAGTCCTAAACATTTCTTGGATTTACTACTTGGTATTAATAGGTACTAAGGGTACTAGGATATACTAAGGCTCGGTCCTCCTAGGATAATATTTTAACATCTAACTCTGCATGAATAACATTTATACATGTAACTCTAAAATATATGTACATAATTTAGAGAGAGAGAGAGAGAGAGAGAGAGAGAGAGAGAGAGATTCTTAATATTTACTAATTTTAAAATAAATTTAAAAACAAATATTTTTAATAATTTTTATAAGATCAGTGGAACCTAAGATACATGAATGGGTCCTACGATATACTGAGATACATTAATGGGTCTTTGGGGTCCTATGTGTCTTAAGACATTGTAAGGGATGGATAAGTTTACTAGAATGTATTAAGGGGTCACATGTATCTTTAGATGTCATAGGTATGGATAAGGTTCCTAGAATGTATTAAGGCTTCGAAGGTGTCATAAATTCTTCTAAGGGATTATAGGTTAAATTAATTGATCCTAGCATATCTTAAGGGTCTTGGAGGCAAAAAAATGGGCCCTCTTATGTATTAATAGAATGTAAGATGCATGACTAGGTCCCAGGACATCCTAATATACATTAATGTGTCTTGGGGGTCCTAATGGGTCCTAGGTATCTTAAGATGTTGTAAGGGATGGATAAAGATCCTAGAATGTCTTAAGGGGTTGTATGTGTCATAAAAGGTCCTTAGGGATCCTAGTATTTCTTAAGGGGTATTCAGGGTGACAATGGGGCCTTGTATGTATTAATGAAACATAAGATACATCAATGGGTCCTAGGACATCCTAAGATTCTTTAATGGGCCTTAGGGGTCCTAAGGTTTCATATTTGTTTTAGGAATTCATAAGGGATGGATAAGGGTCCTAGAATGTTAATGGGTCGTAGGTGGAATAAGTGGTCCTAAGGGATCCTACATTACATTAATTGATCCTAGTACGTCTTAAGGTTTCTTGAGGGAAACAATGGGTCCTATGTGTCTTAAGATAGTGTAAGGGATGGATAAGGGTCCTAGAGTGTCTTAAGGGGTCGTGGGTAACATAAGAGGTCCTAAGGGGTCCTAGGTTACATTAGTGGATCCTCGTATGTATTAATTGAATCTAAGATACATAAATATGTCCTAGGACAACCTAAGATATGTTAATGGGTCTTGAGGATCCGAAGGGGTCATATGTGTCTTAAAATGTGGTAACGGATGTATAATGGTCCAAGAATGTTAATGGGTCATCGGTGTGATAAGTGGTCTAAGGGATCTTAGGTTACATTAATTGATACTAGTATGTCTTAAGGGTTCTTGCGGGCAACGATGGCTTCACATATGTATTTACAGAAGCTATGATAGATGAATGGGTCCTAGGACATTTTAAGATATAATAATGGGTCGTATGGGTCCTAAGGGGTCCTATGTGTCTTACGATGTCATGTAAGTGATGTGTAAGGGTCCTAGAATGTCTTAAGGGGTTGTAGGATTCATAAGGGATCATAGGTTACATTAATTCATCCTAATATGTCTTAAGGAGCCTTGAGGGAAACAATGAGTCCTTCTATGTATTAATAGAACCTAACATACATCAATGGGTCCTAGGATATCCTAATATACATTATAAGGTCTTGAGATTCCTAAGGGATCCTATGTGTCTTAATATGTCGCAAGGGAGGGATAAGGGTCCTAGAAACTTACTACTATAATTTTCAAACATAATCTAACATACTACTATCATTTTCTAAAATTTAACTATGATTTTCTAAGATTTCTACAACTAAAAATTATTTAAAACAAATAACTAACTAATATTTACTAAATTTACTAAAAATGCATGTACCTGAGAGAGAGAGAGAGAGAGAGAGAGAGAGAGAGAGATTCCTAATATTTACTAACTTTAAAAGCAATTTAAAAAAAAACATTTTTAATAATTTATATAAAGATCTTAATGTTTTCTAACATTTCTACTACAGTTTCTAATGTTTTGTAAATATTTTCAAATATTTGCTAACAAACTACTACGATTTTCTATCATTTTCTAACATACTAAGTTAAAATTTTATAACATTTGTTAACATTCTACTACGTTTTTCTAATATTTTCTAATGTATACTAGAAGTTACAATTTTCTAATGTATGTACTAAGTTACAATTTTCTAATATTTTCTAATGTATACTAATTTATAATTTTCTAATATTTTATAATGTTTACTAAGTTAAGATTTTTTAACATTTTCTAACATATTCTAGCATTTATACTACAGTTTTTAATGTTTTCTAATATTTTCTAACAGTTCTACTATGATTTTCTAACAGTTCTACTATCATTTTCTAACATATTCTAAATTTTAACTATGATTTTCAAACATTTCTACAAACTAAAAATTATTTAAAACAAATAACTAACTAAAATAAATATAAAACATATAATTTATAGTAAAAAATAAGAAAAATGTGTGTACTTGATAATACTAACAATCTGAAGAGGTCAAAAAAGCTTGGGAGGTGATGATGTCATAGTGGACATCAGTGGTTCACTCTAAGCCCTAGGTCCACAAAATCTCCAACAGTAAACAATGAAAATGAAATAGGAAAGCCAAAAATTTATAAAAAATCTGGCCAAAAGGGGCTTCGCGTGAAGTACCCTATGTAGGGTACTTCACGCAAAGGGGGGTCTTTGTGTGAAGTACCCCACGTAGGGTACTTCGTGCGAAGCCAATCATCCCCTTCGCGCGAAGAGGGTACTTGGAGCGAAGGTGCTAAATTTTTTTTTTTTTCAAGAAGACCGATTCCTTCATCCCAAAAATTGGGACACACTATTGTGATTTCACCCTATTATATAGGAGATCATTGTTGTGGGGGTGATTAATCCCCCTTATATTCTAGGATAAAATCTTGATCTAAAGGGGGGTGAGCCAAAGAGGCCCGTCTCTTAATGAGGTCTTTGCAAACCATCTGCCACATTAAATTTAGTGTTTTTATCATGACTTTGAATAGAAGTTGGTCTACCATCATGCTTTGCATAAGCCCCATAGCCTTCCTTCTACTAGTTTCTAGTCTTGACCCTTATGGATTGAGGAGTAACTTTACATCTAGGTTTAGACTTAACCATAGAAAAAGAAACATCCTCCAAAATGGCTTCATCAGAGATTAATTGTTGAGAAACTACCTCATTATCCACCATATATTTAGTCTCCTCATGAGATGCATTATAAATTGGTTGAGACAAAAATACCTCTTCCTCTCTAAAATTCTCAATGGAGTGATCAAAACCAAAATTAGGGGAAGCCACAAAATCATTGCAAATACCATCAACATGGGGCCCCAGATCATCTTTTGATAACATAGGGGGGTTCACCACAAGATTTATTTTAGGATTCTCTAGGATGACTTGATCCACATTAATCCAACCACCAAAAGCCATGTCCTACACCAAATGCTCATTTACCAAACTTAAAACACCCTTTACTTTCTTCATCCAAATTTTTTTAATAGTTTTAAGTTTCTTTTGTAGGTAATCCTTAGTCCAATGCCCCACTTTTTTACAATGTAAATATTCAAAGAGAACAGATTCAAACTCTAATTTTGATCCCAAATGCCCAACTTGTCAGAATTAATACAAACTTTCATTGGTAAATTAGCAAATTGATTGGTATTAACACAAATATGAGCATAAACAAGTCATCTCCTTGAAGCATTCATATGGTCTAACGAAATAATCTCCCCAAAGCAATCAACTAAAACCCAAAAGATTTGTTCATCCCAAAATTCTAAGGGGGGGTCAGGAAGCCTTACTTGTATTGGAGCCATATCACACACCCAATATTTGGGTGAAAGCCTTAGTTGTCACTTTTTAAGAGACAATAAGGAATGACTTGATATCCATAGGAAACTAGCTAAGACCATTTGCATGAATCTTACTCACAAGTGAAGGCAAGGGAGAAAAAACCTTTATAGACCATGCAACATTGATATGTCCCTTTTTTTTATTTCCTTGCGATGCAAGATTCAACTATCTCAATATTTGATTGAGCACAAATAAATATAACCACTAAATAATAATCTATAGAGATAATTACTTTGTCCACAAGGGAATCCAAGACAAACGTAGAGGAAACCCTAGACATAGAATCCACATAATGAGAAATTGGGGTAAAACACTTACCCTTCAAATTGGCCTTAAAGAGCTCTAGAAATTTCTAATTGTGTTACATCCAACAAAAATCACTAGACTCGGAGAACTGGTCAGTGGGACTCCATGTTCAAGTCATTCAAACCCAATTGGAGGGAAATCAATTTACCCTACTAAAAACTGTGCATGAATTCATTTGATGTAGAAGGCTCAAAATCATCCACTACATCAGCAATGCCATCAAAGAAATCACCTCTCCTGCAACTTTTTTTTTCCACCCTTCCCAAATTCAAATTTCCTACACCGCTTAACATCTCCTTTGTATTCCCTATAACTTTGTATATTAAAGATGGATCAATTTTTTGAGCGTGATCTTGACATGAGTTTTAGATTAGGTTTCCAATTAGTCCACTTTTATCATGCTACAACCAAAAAACTATTTACTAAGAGTATCCTTTATCATTTCAAATATTCCCTTAGAACATACTTCTTGTAGAATCTTACACAGTTTTATCCACAAGAGATAATCCTCAACTAATTGTGAATGAGGATTGAATCCTCCTTTCTCTGTATGAGTATGTAATTCCATATTAGATACATAAACAATGGACCCCCTTTGATAATAAATTTTCTCTCAATTTATAATTGAAGGATAATATAAAAGTGACCCTAGCATGTAAGAAAAATCACTTCTAGTGTGGAGGAATAACTCTTTCACTAATATAAATTTTTAGTATTTCCATGAATGGATACATTCCTATCAATATCAAAATCACAAAATTCTTCTTCAATGGTTCCACACTAAAATTAAGAATCTCATATAAGTTGAAAATGCTTTGAACATCCTTGTCAATCTGTATATTCACATTTCCAAACATAATTATTCTCTCTATAATCTTCACATAGTCTAAAATGACATCCATATTTTACCTTTATTTTTCTTTATCTTAGACTATATTAATTACATTGTAGATCTTTCTATTATTCCCCAAATAAGAGAGACATGTTTCCTTCTCTACTCCTCATTAAATCCCTTCTTTCTCTCCTCTTTTCTTGACTCCCATCTTGCATAGAACATGTCTTATTTTCTATTTCTTTTATGTTTCTCCTAATCTTGCTAATATATGTATATGATGGTGTGTGTACATTAATAAATATGGACAAATATAACTATTCAAAATCCAATATAAATAGTATGCATAAAGGAATCAATTTAATCCAAATGGACTATAACTTACTAGCTTATGTACTATGATTCTTTGTATGTATGTATACGAGTTTGATCAAATATGTGTTCTTGTGTGTGTGCATGTGTGTAGATACAAACATACATACATAATTCTAAATAGTTGTCAAATTTCATTCTAGTACCAAAGAAAATAGTATGGTTTAGGGAACCAATTTAGTTCACATTGAATGCACACAATTTACTATTTTAATATATATGTGTGTGTGTGTGTCTATATATATATATATATATATATATATATATATATATATATATATATATATATATATATATATATATATATATATATATATATATATATATATATATATATATATATATATATATATATATAGAGAGAGAGAGAGAGAGAGAGAGAGAGAGAGAGTTCTTAACAATGATTGGGTCAAATAGGTAGCTTAGTTGTTTAACAAATTATAGACCTTTTGCCTAAAATTATGCAATACTTGTTATCTAACTCAATTTGATCATCAATAGATTACCACCATTAATTTTGAAGTATGCTTACATACACAATTCAATATCACATGCATATCTACACAACAATAGTATTATGTAAAGCATGACATATAAAATAAATTCACACACACATTCACAAACAACATGATATAACAAGATTTGGATTTAAACAACAAATTTTAGCATGTTCAAAAATAACATAAATATGTGTAATTGAACCTCATATGAATACTAATCAACTAGCATCATGAAAATAATAAAATGAATTAAAATGAATAAACTATACTGGTTTAGTCATGAAATCATATCAAATGTTACATAAACATATAACTATATTGCCATAGAATAATCATACTAAATAACATCAGAAGACGACATCATCAAATATATAATAAAATTTACACGATCATCAATATTACTTAAAGTACAGAACATAATTAATTTATTAAATACTCCCTAACTAGACCATTTATCACTAAAGCCCTATAAACATACTCTAACATAAACATTATTAAGAATAGCACAGATCAAACACAAACAGACCCTACAACTCTTTGCCTGAAAACATAACAAAGAAAGACATTAATATGCGATTCTTCCATCCTCTATATAAACAATAAAATTTACAACTTACTTAATGGATGAACTCTTTGTGAAAAGAGAAGGTGATGTAAGAGTCCATCTGGTGTTGAGGAAGGCAGGTTGACACCATAATACTTTTTCCTCCATCTTTTGGAGGTAACAAAACCATGTTTCCCATATCGCTATAGTCTGCAATATGCATGTCCGCAGGTTTCCCCCACGCTATAGTCTGCTCTATCGCAGGAGTACCTACAGCGCTAGTTCCGTATTCCAAACCGACTTCTCAATAAAAATCTGTGTTATAGGATTCAACCCAGTCAATCATATGATTGATCTGCGCTTCCTCAGTGCTGGATAACGTCAGCAGCGAAGGAGATGTCAGAATTGATGAGTATGTCGGCTCTAGTCTCTGCCAAACCCAAAGTTATGCAGTTTCCAAAATAAGTTAGCAGCCAGCAAACACTAAGAAATAAACTGCTTTTTCCCGCGGTACCTCGCGAGCTCTCATTATGCATCTGCAAAAATGAGCAGCCACTGCAACAAAAGAGGTTTTAACTCTGCTTTGATGTTTCAGCTATTGTATTATCTCTTCCGTGAAACAAAACGTGGTGTGTACCAGATCAGTCCTTTTCTGAAGAGACTCTTTGCATAATTCATCCTTCTCACTACTGTCTGTGTTTTTGGGCCTCGACTGTGAATTGTCAGGTACAAACTTGTAAATGTTGGCCCCTTTTATCCCAACGCTTACAATATCATGGGCTTTGTAGGAAAGTGACTTGGAGCATTTGTTTTCTCGTTTGAAAACTCTTCTGTTGTGCTGAGCAGGTTTGACAATGGGAAGGCCTCTGCTACACTCTGCCCATGATTTCATGAAATGGGAAAAAGAATTCCCATCCGCTATAACATGATTAAAGATGGTTCCAATGCACACCCCCGTTCCCTCAAATGCTGTAACCTGAAATAACAGAAAATAAATTAATATTCATTTCCCAATCAATAGAATATGTTAAGAGTTCTTGAAATACCTGTTTTGACAGAAGTAGTCTACTATAGTTTTCACTCTTCCAAAAGCATCCTCTTCCTTAACGATGCTTTTGGTTCACGTTTAGATTAATGCACGCAGCCTAATGCTTCTTGCAAGCCATAAAATTATAAACTACATATGCCTTAGTTGTCACACCTTATCACAAGAAAAAGCTAAGATCTATCATCTTTTTCCTGTTGAAACTGAATTCAAATGTTATAAAATATTTACTTATCTTTGGATGAACACTTTTAAAATCTGATACATTAAATGATTCCTTCAATGATACACTAACTCACAACCTGTGCCTCTATAATGTATTTATCCATATGCTCTCAGCCCTTCATTACTATGTACTTTCAACCTAATTTTGACATTGACCTTGTATTCAGTGCAGATGGACACAATTAATTTTATTTAAAATATGTTAATTAAAGGGGAAAATAAAATGGATTGGGATGTCTAATATGCATCCCACCACGGTAATCTAGAGTCAAGAGGGACTATTGTCACCATGGAATTAGTTTTGGTTAAAATGACACAATCTAAAAAAAAATTCAAATTTGTATAATACAGTACGTTTTATTCAAGTTTTTTTGTTTTTTATACTATTGTTGCTTAAGGTTGATTATGAAGGCCAAACTAGTAAAAATTGTGAGTCACGGTATGCAAATTTTGATTTTGGTATGTTTACATACTTGTGTGGTATTTTATGTGGAGATTAGCTACATCCCATGGAACTATTGTCGAATTGTGGTTTCCTAATTGAATTCTAGATATCCAATCCACTTTTTACGATCCTCAAGTGTAATATTCTAAAATATTAACAAAACATGTCATGCAATTGAATGGGTGGTTTATATATTAAAAAATATGATTATTTAAAACATTTTCTTTCATTTTATTTTATTTTAGTGCATATATTAATTTCTAATAGAACTTTGAAAGTGTTTTTAAATAATCAAATCAAATATTTTTTATTATGTCGTGAATTTCAAGGATAGTGATCTAGAAACTAAGTGGAAAAGAAAATGCAAATAAGAAGTTAATTTGTAAACCTAATTTGAAACTTGAAACCACAAGACTAATACCTCATTTTAAAAAAATAGATCCCACAATCTAATCAATTCATCAAGAACAATGAAAAACTAGAGCACTTAAAATCTAAGAGAATATATGATCAATGAACTTGAAACGAGTAGAGAGATGTAAGTTTCTCTTGATATTTGTTTAATGTTTGACCATTTAATGAAATACACTGATATTGTTTAAGTCCTTTTAAACATTTATATTAAATTAGTTTGACAATGTGTTTCAATTTAAATAGCTTGTTTCCCAAAGGAAAGGAATTTGAATGGAAGATATTAGTACATCCATTTCCATATATCAGGAAAAGTGTTAGATTTCAAGAGCTCTTATGTATGAGTATTTACATGGAAAAATTGATAATCATGAAAGGGAAAGGATGCAGACAATTTGTCATACTAAGTTTTTTTGGTATAGATGGTGTTGAAGCTAATTTACTAATCAATACATTTAATCTCACATATTTGAGATGCCTAAGGATATCATTTTACTCTATACAACAATTGGTCAACAATTTCCCCACAATGATGATTTATGGTTCCTTCTCAATTCTATAAAAAGATGCAAAATAAAAGTCGTGTTGACTCTTTTTGCAAGATCAAACATCTTCTTTGGGGATCTCACTGGTCTTGGCCTACATCATATAACCTATTCTTATAGTTGTGTAGCCATCTGATCAAACCTTTATACTCACTAACGAAAATTGTCTGACTGTACACTGTGAATCCTTCTTCAACTTAGATATTTTTCAATGATCTGTCTTAGTGGAACTCATCACCAAAACTAGTGCCCATACTAGAGAGATATAATTCCATCAATGAAAACATATGTATGGTCACAAGGAACACACTTGCCAACAAATTGAGCCTCTTTAAAGAAATACATGGCTACACAAGAATAATTCAAATGTTGAATCATATATCTTTTCTCAAATAACATCAAAGTAACTAAATATTAGACTATATAATTTATTTATAATTGAATTGTTGATTACCTCATGTGTTTCTTTTGTTGCTAGGATGTGTAGTAAAGTTGATGGGCTCCTTCTTGGGTGAATAAAACTCCTAATAAAATGGAAAGTTATAGGATTGATGTAAAGTCATGAAGTGAGATATAACTGATAAAAAAATTGATACAAGTTAATAACATATATATCAAGAAATAATAAAAAACTAAAATACATGGACTATAAAAATATTTCATACTAGAGCCTCATATGGATTTGTTATACTTGTATGAGGAACAATCACCGATAAAGTAGATATGATCATTTCCTATATGGTAAATGATTAGAGACGTTTTAGTCATAGAGGAAGGAATTAGGGCTTTCAAACTAGAAATAATGCAATCCAATAGGATTTGACAAGAGGTTTTCAACTAAGAAGAAAAACATACCTCTTCCCTCTGCTATGTTGGATCCCATCTTCAATAATTGGCATTCCTAACTAAACAGAATGGTAGAGAATTTGTGGGAAGTCATGAAGGGGGTTGTAATAGGTAAAGGGAAACTAATAAAATTTAATAACCTAAATTTTTTGACACACTAAACAAAAAATGCATGTACTTATATCTAAACCATATGTTTAACATATATAGAATGAATGCATACTAAAGACTCATATGGTTCTCCTATACTCTTAGGAGGCATCATCACTGAGGATGAAAATATGACCATTTCTTTTATAGAAAATGATAACATATGTTATATTCATAGAGGAAGAATTTAGAGATTTCAAACAAACAAGAATACAATCGAAAGTGAATATGAAATTATTACCTCTTCATTTTCATGAACTTCTCCGACATCAGGTTCATTCACTAATTCTGTAAACCCCAATTATTTTTGTATATAGAACAAATAAATCAGGTACATTTATCAAGATATGCATATATATATATATATTTAATCATGATACATTTTAATAAATAAATTAAAATTGTACTAAATTACCTTTTTGCATTTATAAATAAGAGCTATGCAAAATATTATACTCTAAAACTTTCTAGGCATAATTCAATGGCTGAAAGTGTGACATCATCAACTTGGGACATTTGAGGCCCTAAAAATCCCTATAAAACACCAAATAAATATACATATTAAGAAAAAATATTTTGAAACCAGTGTATTATTCTATTTTTAACAATATTTAAAAATCTTTACCTTGGGTGTCAAAGCTACCCATGCACATGGCATGGAATGAACATTGTGTGGTGTCCTTGAACCACTTCTTGCACATTTCAATTTATATTATTCATATATCACTTTAAATTGTTCTATAAATAAAAATTTATTTACTTTTATAAGATTTAGGTGATTAATTAACAACATGTCATAAACACAAATAAACAGACCTCTATCTTCTCTCCACTAGAAAATGCCATGATCATCAGGTCATTGGCAAGGCCACATCCTTTGTGGTGAAAATATGGCATCTATTTCTGCAATGTGTACATGAATGGAATCTCAAACCATCCTCATTTGTATCAGTATCTACTCTATAACATATATTCTAGTAGGCTAGTGCACATATGTTGAATGGGCTAGGCTGATCCAAATGGTGCATCTAATGATGATGGAGGTGGTGTAGGTTCTAATCCATTCTCTATTTTGACTAAATATGTGTCATGTTGAGAAATGACATAAATCAATGACATAGCTTCCTAAAGAGTCTATAACTCCATATAATCCTTTAGGGATACTGGGACCATGATATGAACCATGGGTTTCATAGCTAAAGGCCTCCTATGTCGAGGGTCTACCACCCTTTGAGCCCCAAGTATATCCTATGCAGAGCCTCTCCCTCTACCATGGAACTATTAGATGTCAAAGTAATTTAGCTTCAAGCCAAGGATTAAATATAAATATTATTTTTTCAAAAAATATAGAGGCACCTCCCAATTATTACAAGATGGTTGGTCAAAGAACATATACCACCTATCCAAAAATGCATTTTTCATCCCAGCATGCACACACCAATATATAGGATACCTACTCATATCAGTAAGTAGGGTATTATTAGTTTTAGGATATGTGAAAAGAGAACATATATCATCTTTAAGTATGTCCTTTCTTTTCACCTCATCATATGACAACCCATCAACATAAAATGCACATCTATCCCTATATGAACCCTATTTTGTAATCTATCTAGATACCTCCTTGGCACTATTGGCCATTTACTCTAGGGTTGTGGTGAGGGATGAGAGGTACTCATGAGTAGAGGACCTCAAATTATTCACTATAATATTACTGTGAGTAGTGTTCTATGACATGAAATCACTTAGATCCTCTTGTGTAGCCTATATAGGTTCTACTTGAGGACACAGAGGATTTTGAGGTGGTGGTTGTTGAGAAGTGTCATTTTGATGGTTTTGTTTTTGTGGAGTAGTATTTTTAGGGTTTTATTTTTCTTCATGTGCAACATTTTGAGGGTTTTCTTGTGGTTTTTGTTCAAGAAAGGGTCTTTGTTGTCTCTTTTGTTGTCATGGATTGTTTTAAGAATCTGACATCAAATTAATGAAAAAAACTTAAATCAATTGAATAAACCCTACTTCAATTTAAATTCAATAAAAAATAATAAAAATATCAAACTCTTACCTATTCAACGATGTGGCATGGTTGGAAATTGGTCTGAATACTAGAAAAATGAAAATGAGATGCAAACATGCTTGAGTTATGTTGATTTTGGGACCCTTGCAACTGTTGTCAAGCTATTTTTCATGCAAAAAATGGGCTTGGACATGGGCTATAATTTTTTTTATAGTTCTTCATAATTTGTGCAGGCTATGAATAACTTTTATTGTTTTCTTTCCCCAAGCCTACAAATTTCAAAATTTAAATAACACACACACATTTTACAAATTTTTTAAAAAATAATAATCATGTGGCCACTTTTCTACCCAAAAACTTGGTGTAATTACCCATTCATATCTATTTTAGTTGTCTAATTTTTTTAATATTTATTTGGACTGATTAGGATTAAGAAAATTATTTTATGATAACTAATTCACCACCCTCTTAATTATCCAGACTATTCAACAATTGGTATTAGAGCTTGCTCCCTTATAGATAGAGCTTAACCACTTAAGGGAGATCTTGAAAAGTTGAACAAATGGAAGGAGAATATTACTTTAATGAAGGACTAGAGAGAATCTTAGATGATATGAAATGCAAGAAATCTAAGATTGAAGAATTGAAAGAAAACATCAAAGAGGAAAATGAATGTATCACCAAGCTAAGGGAGAAAATCTAGATATTCAATGAAAGACACAAAGAAATCAGCTATAAATTAAAGGAATCAAAAGAAAATGTTGTTAATTAGAAGATACAAGTGGAAGAATTCAAGAAGACTAAAGAAAATATCAAAGATACCATCAAACAAAAAATAGAAGAAAATGAGAAGTTAGATCAAGAGTCAAGCAATCTGAAATTAGAAGCAAGAGTATGTGAGAGTAGCATAATTTTGGAACATCTTTTGTCCTTGTAGAAAAGTCACAAGGATAAGGAAGGTTGAGGTTTCTTTGGTGAAATCTCAAATTAGAACATTGAGGGTAAAGAAAAAGTAGTTGAAGCTAAATCAAGATTTGGAGAAACAAGAAAGGTCCAAAATTATGGAACACCTATAAAAATACCTCTAGCTAGGCACAAAACTACTCAAAGGTACTTATCGTTTACTGGTGATGGTTCTGAATGCAAATAAACTTAGACATGAGGTTGTAAAGTGTATAAGAAAGAAGGAACATTGTATTCAATGCTTTAACTATCACAAGTTTGGTCACAAAGCAATTCATTGTAGAAGTCAATTATGTAATCTGGAAAGAATGAATGGAATGAATAATATCTTTTATGGTTATTTTTATTTATGTCATGGTTATGGTAACAAATCTAACAAGTATAAATCTAGAGTTCACTTAGTAAATTTAAGGCAAACTAATATTAGATGTTACAAATAGAGTCAATCCAAACATTATGCTAACACATGCAGATATGTATCTTCTTTGAATAAGTTTTAAAATTAAAATAAATTTACAAAATTATATGAATCTAAGAATAATATGGTCATGGTATGGAAGAAAAAGGAAAAATGTGAAGACAACTCATATGTGGTAGTGGATCTAGGTGCAAGTACATTCGAGATCTAAGCCAACTATGATTAAGGGGATTTTTGCAAATCATATCATGTAAATTCCCCCTTTCCAAAGTAATGTATGATGTTTTTTTGGCATAATTAAGTTTGATCTAGTTGATTGAAAAGTAAAGTAAAATTTTTGGCATCATCGATGCAATTTTTGGTGGTAAAATCATCATGAGAAATTAAGGACAAAATAGTAGAGTTTCAAATTATTTCTCACAATTTGAAAAGAAGAAAATGAAATGTTGTAGAGTGATAAATGGATTGAACAATATTAATAAATCCCTATCATGGAATCCAAGTTAGTTAGAGAATATAGCTATAATATTCTACAGAAACTAAAAATGGTTAAATTGGATGAATATGATCATCGAAAGACAAGGGAAATGGAACTTGGTTTGAATGGTGATGAGTTGCACAAAATTAGAACCTTTGGAATGGATCTATGGGGAGAATTCCCTTGGTTTTCTAACAAAGAATCTATTTTATTCCTATTGAGTCAATTTATGGATGACAACATCACTTTGGAAAAACCCTATCTAATCACTAAGGAAGCCATTGAAGCTATGACTAGATTGTACAACATTATATATCTCCTTGGGAAGAAAAAGTTGAAACACAGAGATGTTGAGGAACTTACTAGTATCAACAAAGACCCCCAAGATTTATTGATAAACACCATTGCCGATCCTATAGCCATGAAATTTTTTAAGTAGAAATCCAATGTTCCTATTGGAAAGAAAGTTTATATATGTTTGGAATATATGTAAGATAGAGAAAATGCATACAAAGTATATTTTTAATCCTTGTAGATTGATATGGTCTAATTTGATATTATCTGGTGCTATGCATGCCAATCATTTTGAGGAGGGTTCTTCCTCTGGTCAGAATGAATTAGAGGTTGTTATTGATAGTTCCCCTCTGGAACCTAAAATGAGGAAAACTAGCACAAAGGGGAAAGTAATCATTGAAATCTCAAAATAGAAGGAGAAGGAAGAAGAGTCTCTATTTAGATCTAACTCTTTTTTATTTTGAAGAAATTAATTATATGTTAGATGAGGGTGATTTGAAAAGGAATGGTGAAAAGTGGTATATTTACTCTCCAGTCAGTAGGTCTAGAATTGAAGATTCCTTAGTTGATTTATAAAATTGTATTTCTATTTTTAACTCTTTACCATATGATTTGGTAGAAGTTGTTGAAGAAAGGGTTTTACAAGAATGATATGAAGGACATAATTGTTGGCATTGTAATATATTGACAGTTGTAACTATCACTGGCTATTGCAGTTCCATGTAACTATTATGTTATTGTAGTTATGTATAACTGTTATTCCCTATATAAATTTTCTCTAGTGATGATTAAATATTATCAAATGCTTATCTCCTTTATCATCTCTAACATTTGGTATTAGAGCATGTATGTTAGACTAAGCAGTTTTGTGACGGAGGGAGTATGTAAGACTAAGCATTTTTTTGACAGAGCGAGTATGTAAGATGAGCCTACAGAAGCATGATGTGTTATGTGACATGCTGTTGGATGAGGCATGCCTACGTTGAGGTGGTGTCCATGCTGATTGGTAGTAGTTGACATTTGTATTTGTTTATTTATAGATATGATCCATCCTTACCCTATTTAAAGGACTTACCTCCCCATGCAGTCATGTGCGCTGACTTATCATCTATGGGATAAAATTTCATCAAACAAATAAAATCCTTGCTTCTATCTCTTAACAAACGCCTTTCTTAAAGTAGTAAAGACTATGCATTGAATTTCCTATGCTTTTGATTGGAGAATGCCTCTGATCATGTCTTTTCAGTCATGCTTTTGAATGTATTTGGAGTACTACAATCCATGTGTTTTGATCCATTCTCAAAGTATGTGTGGAGAGTCTGATCGATCCATCATATGAACATGCGTGGAGTGTCTAATCCCTTCTCCTATCATGTCTTATTTGCACGTATGATAAGGTACAAATCAAAAGTTGGAGAAGAGTTGTTTGTAGTCACTACTGAAGAGTTTGTGCATATGAGGCAACAAAGTTACATTGGCATTCAATTTTACTATGGGCTTGTGCTTCAATATTGATCAGTGTCTGGCAATTGCTTGATGGTGATTTTGATCAAAGACTCTTGGTGAACAAATTCATTTCTAATACAACCATAATATCATAAGTACATACTTCCAACCAAGTATAGAATACATAGTATTTTCAATTTTGTGAGTGGTTGGCGGTAAGAAAAATAAGTTCCTAGTGTTGTTTTTCAATGGAGATTCCACTAGATAAATACTCTAGTTTCAATTTTCATACACAAAGAATAAAAATACAAATGCAATTGATGAATAAAAACCTATGGGGCATATTAAGAGGAAAAGAAAAACCACCTATGGATGTAAATAAATTGTTGGAGTGGAATAGTAGAGATGATAAAGCCAAGGCTATTATTGGTCTTGCTCTTGCAGATTCTGAAATTCATCACGTAGATCTAGATAACACTTTTGCCGACATTTGGGATAATCTAAACAAGTTGTTACATGGAGAAAAAGATTTCAATGCAAAGTTTTCTCTAAAAATTTAATTATTTAGATTCAAAATGGAAAATGGGATCACAATGTAAATCATATAAGTAATTTAAGGTCTCTCATTAGACAACTTATAGAAGTTAAGGCTCTTGTTGATGATGATGATACTAAGGCCATCCTGTTAAATATCTTATCTTCCAAATATAGTAATGTTGTCTTTACACTAAGTCAAATCACTTCGTAGACTTTAGAGGATATGATTTCAGCCCTTCTAGCAGAAGAAAACAAGACAAAGGAGGTCATAGAAAAAGATCATCAAATAGACCAGGAATTATATTGATAAAGTACTAAAAAATGGTCAAATAAAAATAGAAGAGATAAAAAATGTTAATACTGTAAGAAAAAAGGGGACACATCATGGATTTGTAGAACCAAATCTAGTGATGTTCTTAAAGGAAAACTAAAAGAACAATATGAAGAAGGTAATGTTGCATGCATTGAAGATGAGGACACATCAGATGATGGAGAGGTTGTTACTGATTCTCACTCTCCCATTAATCACAAATTTGTGCTTTGAACCTTCACATCTAGAGGTTGGCAGCATCAGAGGATGGAGGAATTTCCATCATCTAAAGTCAGCTTCTTGCTTTAAGATGGTGTTCTGCATGAGAAGCATTTTTGACATTTTTAGTTTTCTATTTTATTTTTGCTTTCTAATGTTGACAGATTTGAAGAATGTATATCTTGTGGAGACTCATTTTGAAGATAGGTTTGGGATTTGGTATTGTGCTTAATATGGATTATTGTCCAATGATCTTTAGAGTATATGATCAAGAATTATACCCTTTCACAGTCACTAGAAAATTATAGAGGTCTTTTAGATCTCTTAGGGATCATTGTTAAATAATTCAAGACTTTGATTTGAGATTTTAGAACAAAGAGCTTAAGAACACAACTTGAAGCTACACCTTTCTAAGGGTAAAGAGACAACTTGATGGAGCCTTTTTTGGTTCAAGGTCTACTACTTTAAAAGATGATTTTCTCAAAATATGTATTCATATTATGTAATCAACATGTTTTGTTATGTAAGCCTTAAAGGGGGGTCCCCAAGTCGAGGTGAATTTTATGCTTTAGGATCAATGTATTAAGGGGGGGAATGTTCACATTGTAATACATTGACAGTTGTAAATGTCACCGGTTATTGTAGTTCTATGTAACTATTTTATTATTACGGTTCTATATAACTATTCTTCCCTGTATAAATTTTCTCTAGTGATGAATAAATATGATTGAATTCTTATATTCTTTATCATGTCGAACAATAATATCAAAACTATGATTGAGAAAAGATGTGTCAATGCCAAACAAAAAATTGTCCAAATAAATTGGTGAGACAAAAGAATCCATTAAGGAGATGTTTGACATATACAAGTATTGTATTTGATGGCCTTCTCATTTTGATGATTTTAGAAGAAAAATTGAAGGTATTGAATCTGAGCTAAATGTCATTGGAAAGTATTTTGACTTTTTCAAAGATAAAGATGGAAAGAAAAGAATGAGAGTTGGTGTTTTGTAGGATGAGAGTTTTTTTCATGAGACTTTGGCATCTTGATTTTTTTTTAAATTTGTTTTTTCCCATCAATGACAAAGGGGGAGATTGTTGAAAATATGTGGCATTGTTTTCATTGATGTAAAAGCCCATGATCTAGAATGTTTTTGTTTGGATGATGTACAATATCGATCTATCATATATGGTGTGCTATGATGAGTTGTATTGATATAGAGTATTGTAATATCCTATATTATTTTTCTTTTGGAGACAATAGTACAAGACAGTTCAAATTAATGAAGATTAAACCTTTGATATTGGCTATTGTGTTTAAATCTTATTATAGGTATCTTTTCTATCCGAACATTCATGAAATATGTTACAAGTTTTTGTTACATCACTTCTATTTTATTTATGAACAGATATTGTTAATTACATTCCTTTCATTGCTACTGAATTTAATAGATATAAATACTTTTTCTTGGTTGTGGCATTCACATCAATACCATAATATATATTATGTACCTCAAAGTTCTTTATCCTTTGGTATGTATGCTATGTAATGAACTTATCTTATGTATGACCTATTTATGGGTCTTGTGGTAATGTGAAAAAAAGATCCTTATGTGTGACCTATCCTTTGGTTCTAGTGCTAGCATGTTGAGACTTAATGAATAATTTTAAAAAATTTAGCATTCAAGTCGAAATATGTGCTAGGTCGACTTGTTATAGATTTATATTATACAGATGTATATATAGAATAACTTTTTTGACGCAAACCAAGGTAGAGAGGATCCAATTAAGAATAGTCCAACCTTGCAACTTCAAAATTACATAGTGGAAACTCAACACAACAAGATGTCTTAACTCAATTTCCATTAACATGCCCAACTGTAAGGCTTTCCAGGTTAGGGCCAATTACAATCAGAAGTAATTTTGGAAGATCCACAAGATCCAATACAACTCTAGCTAGTCCAACTCTAAAAACTATCAGCAACTGATGGAAACCCTAAGGCAGATCTGAACTTGAGCTCACAAGCCTCCAAGCAATCTCCTTGTCTCCAAGCCTCAACCACTAGCTCTACTATTACAAACTATCAGAAATAAATCTGATCTACAAGACCTTGCAAGATCTTTTCCACAACTTCACCACTCAATTTCTTCCCAAAACTAATGCCTAAACAACTACCCAAACACCCCTTTAAATACTAATCATCAGCCATAAGTTGGCTTGATGAAACCATTAACTCCTCCTAACAAACATTAAATGCAATACTAGTCAGCTCTCAAATAGTCTTACAAACATTTAATTCCACATGTCACCCTGTAACAACAGCTACCAACAATAAATGCACCAAGTTGGCCCAACAAATCACACAGAACTCCAGTCGATAAACCAGAGCTACTGAGCACCAATGAAATAACCAAGCATACCAAGCATCATCCATCACTAGTGTCGACTGAGCACCGTAGGCATCATCGAGTAACACTTTCACCGAGTGCCAAAAACTATCGAGTTCCTTCAGTGACCAAGTTTTCTTCAATGACTGAGACCATTGGTTAAGGCTGCAATTGAGTAACATAAGAAAATAAAAAACCACCCATGCATTTATATCAAGGACCAAGAATGCCCCTGCATCAGACACCACAAGTTCAAAAAGATGTTCATATGTGAGCAGAACATCTTCCAGGATTCAGCACATAAACCCTGAACTAGTTCTTCACATACAAGTCCTCCATCTTCTCAGCTTGCATACTCTTCCACTTCAGTTTCCTCTATCTTTTCAAGTCTTTCCTTGATAACACAGAGGCTTGTTCTTCACACTGATCAACCATACCTTCAGGATCCGCCAACTCAACTTGGCTACCAATACTCAAGCTTCTCCTACTGAGCATTGTATCCATCAAAGGTATCAAGGAAAACTTCCTGTCATCCTTCTCAATAGTAAACACATTTCTGACATAGTCATACATAGCTCTGCAATCATATTGCCAAGGTCTACCGAGAAATATATCACAACTATTCATCTCCATAATGTCACATAACACAAGATCCTTATACTAGCCAATCTGAATATCAACAAAACATTGTTCCCTCACTTCTAGGGCATGAACATCTTGCAACCAGCAAATCCTATAAGGACAAGGATGATTCATTCTATTCAAACCAATTTTATGAACCATGTCCTCAACAACAAGGTTATCAGTACTACCACTATCAACAATAACATCAAAAATTTTACCTCCAGACTTGCATCGGGTCTTAAACAAGTTACTCCTTTGACAAGGTTCCTCCTTTGTACCGAGCAATGTTCACCAAAGTAGCATGTTCTAAGGTTTAGGTTCATTCTCATTCACCACAGCAACTTGTCGGTCACCAAGCTTTTTCTGTGTACACTCAAAACAATGGTGTCCTTCCTCTCCAATTATAGAAAGTGCCCTTAAAGATAGCTCTACATGTCTTCTTCTTCAGTTCCACAGGTTTTGGATCATCTTCTGCATCATTCGGTTTATCCTTCATCGAGTGATCAATCTTTTCCTTCCCTCGGGAATTACTACGTTGCCTCCTCTTCAACTTATCTTCTGCCTCCAGAGCATACTAATAAGTGGGTAAAAGTACGAAGCTGTGTCACACTTTTATAAAGGAAAAGGTCAACAACACACAAAAATTTTAACTTTAATGACATAAAAATGGCATTTATGTTTAAAATTTGGAGATGATGTAAACTAATGAAATGTGTAAAAGTGTATGAAGTTTATGGCTATAATTTTTAAAAAATTTTTGAACAAGAATTCACATAGTTTTTAAATTTTTTAAGTCCATTTTTTACTTGCTGAAAAATGCTAAAAAATGAGGGTCTTGTCCGCACCCAAAAAGTATATGCAAATAATCTCTTTTTCCCTTGATTTCAAAATATGTCATAGATAAAATGTATAGCTAGTGCATAAAAGAAGAAAAACTAGTTTTCAATGTATATTTTCTCTGTTATAACTACTCAAAGTCGAACATACCTAAAATCGACAGTTTTCATCTCGCGTCAAATTTCCCCTATCAAATCTACACCATTCAAAAAATAAATTACACACTCTTGAAGATAACTCTCTCCTCTAGTGTTAAATATAAATTTTCAATTTTTTTGATAAGCTTTACTATTTTTTTCTATTTTTGAAGCATCTTATTCTCAAATGTTAAAATACCTACTTGTAGTATTTTGAATTTATAATATAGTAGATCTAATTAAAATACTATAAAAATTATATGATGATAATCTTGACTCTGTGCTCTAAAAAAGGGTATTTTTATATTTGTAAAAAAATATCATTAAAAAGAGTAAGAGTTATTGAAACGTCGCTTTTCTGAAATAATTTTATTTCTTTAGTAATTGTTATACAACATGCATTTAATAGATATTTCCAATTGGAAAAGGTGAAGAACTTATCTAACTTAGCTAGAATGAATCTAGCTAGACCATATGTTTGACAAAAAATAATTTTAGTTAGAAATACTCAAATTCAGCTGTGTTGATAAGTTGTCCTGAAACGTGACATAGCTTTGTGCTTTTACCCAAGCATCTTCAACAAAATCAATCTTCAACATACCAAGCTCATCCTGAATATTGAATCTCAAACCATTCACATACTGAGCTACCTTTTCCTTACCAAGCTCATAGTGTGCAGACCGAATAGTAAGTTTGTAGAACTCCTCAGTATAATCTTCAACAGATAAATCTTTCTGCTTCAAATTCTGCAACTTCTTAAACAAGTCAAGTTCATAGTCAACAAGTATGAACTTAGCTTTCACCTTAGACACCATCAACCTCCACCAATTGATCTTCATTTCACCTTCATCTTTTCTATCTCTTTTTAATTCCTTCCACCAAAGAGTAGCATGTTGGTGCAGGAGCATCTAGGCTAGCCTCCATGGTTAGTGTGTTTTGGCTTGTACTTGACTCTAGCCAAGTCAAGAGGTTAGATAGTTTGTTTTGAGACCTTAGAAGGTCTCTTGCTATGTTGGCTAGGTGAGTTAGTCATTAGGACTAAGGTCACATTAATAGCCTTTGTTAGTTGTTTATTTAATTTCTTAGTGTTAGGAGCTTAGCTAAGGTGAGAGTCTTAATTGTGTTCTAAACACATCTTGTTGTTGTAAAGATGCCATAAGGTTATAAATGGATTTGGATCCTCAAGAAATAGGAGGTTATAAGTCCAAGAATATAGGAACATGGCATATGTGGAAGTTTCCAAATGTTCAAAAGAAGTTGTCTTCAACTTTGCAATTATTGCAAAAAGATTGCATGCCATCTGGGTATCTTTTGATTCCCTTAAGATTAGGAGATGGTGCTCAGCCAAAAGGCCCTAAAAAGAAGGAAATGGCATCTAATGTTAACAAATACTTGAACATCAAGTTTCATTATTCATTGTAATATCTTTGAAGATAGTGAATAGAGCTCTACAAGAGATTTTCAGTGTATTTCCTGAGACTTTGTGTTAACATTCCTATTGGATGGATTAAAAATCTGAATCTAATGATTGGTTAGGTTTCTATAGAATTTTATAATACTTTCTCATTTGAAGAGAAATTCATTTTGAGTTCATTTAAGTACTGGTTTTTAGTGATCTAATATAGAGAGTCCATTTTTATCTTATTTTGAGCAGTTTAGAGAGTCATGGCTCCCCCATGAAATCTAACCAGGGATAATAATTCATGTTAGATGGAAATGGTAAAGGATTCATTAATGAATATGGGTTTATAAATTAGGAGTCTTGAAAGTATGAGGAACTATTTGATATGCTAGGCCCTAGGCGAGTTTGTGAAGCCCGGTTAGAGGTCTAGAGGTGAAAGATTAGAGAAATATTGTAGGGTTTGTACAGATCCGTATTGCTCCTGGAATTTTTCATTAAGGTGAACATCATATCTAACTATTATATGAAGATAGGAGTCCTACCAATCATTTTGGATTTGGTTTGAACAAGTTTTCTATCAAGTTCACTGTTCAGTCCTAAAAATTAGGCCTATTAGGTCTCTTGCCCTAGTTTGTAGGAAGCCCTTGTATGGTCACTTTCAGGCCTAGAAACCTTATGAATGTTTTAAAAATTCCAAAAGGGTATTCGAATAAAGTCTTATATTTTTCATTTGTTTGGAAAATTTTTGCAAGAAATAGCAAAAGTTGACTAGTAAGGGCTACTAGAATAGGCCTATTTTTAAGGTCAATTCATGGTGAATCATGGAAGCCGATAAGAAGATGATTGAAGACCCTTCCAAAATGGATAAAATGGGCAAGAATAATAATTTTTTCATGATGGATAAGACCCCTAAAATTTTTAAGTAATTTTATGGAGATTTGACACTTAGAGCCTTCTAAGTGAGTGTGGAGAAGTGAATCAAAACTAAGGTGTTGATCATTCAAGGTGAAGTTTTCAGAGATTGAATCTTATAGAAGAGTTTGAATAGGTCTTAGTTAATGATCTAAGCCTATTAGAAGATCCTATAGAGGAATAGGATACTAGGAGACAAGTGAAGTCTCTTGGAGGGTGTGAAAGCTAGCCTTGAAGTTTATCATACATCATATTGGTATCAGAGCTTGGTTCATCTAGCTTGTGGTTAATGTTGCAATCTTCTGAATTAGTAGGAGAGAATACACCAGATAAAGACATGGTGACTAATGTTGAATTAGCCGAGAAGGTTGAGGAACAAGAGGAGGATAACAAATTGCTAAGGCAAAGACTAGCTCAAATGGAGTAGCTCTTGGGTGAAGTCCAAGACAAAGTAGATAAGGTCAAGGACAAGATTGACCAAAAGGAAGAAGCTAAAGCAAGGGAGAAGGAATTAGAGTTGGAGGAAGAAGCACCAACACCTGACCCTGTTCTTCCTGAAGAGCCATTCTTAAAGACATTAAAAGCACTGAGCGGTAAAGCTTTGGAAGGTGTGCCACTATTTAGTGGACAAATGGATCTAGATTCAGTTGTGGATTGGATTGATAGAATAGAGAACCATTTTGAATGTGATGGTATCTCTGAGGTGCAAAAATTTATGGTGGCCAAGTCTGGACTAAGAGGTTCAGCTCTTACTTGGTGGAAGTTTTTGCAAACTGAGAGAGAAAAGGATGGAAAAGGTCCTATTGTAACATGGAAGGGTATGGTATCCAAAGTGAAGAAAACCTAGCTTCCCGATGACTATGAAGTCCAAATGCATAGAAGGAGACATAATCTTAGGCAAAAAGATTTGGATGTCCAAGCATACACCGAGGAGTTTCAAAAACTATATTTGAGATCCAAGGTAGTTGAAGAAGAGAGCATCAAGCATGCAAGATACTTGAATGGCCTCAAATGGTCTATTCAAGAGGAGATGAGTCTAGTGAAATTCAAATCCATTAGGCAATGCTATCAAATGGCCTTGAAGATAGAGGAGAAGAGAAAGAGAATGCAAGAAACCTCCAAAGGAAAATATACCAAAGGTCAAAGAGGTGGCTATGGTGGAAGAAGTTATGATTCAAGGGCTCAAGGTGAGGTAAAGTTCAATGAGCAGCAAGAAGGAAGCTCAAGTAGAGGTGGTAGAGGAAGAAATTCTAACTCTAGCTTTAGAGGAAGAAGTGGTGGTTCATCACAAGGAGGAAGCGGCAATTATTTTTCCAATATGAAGTGCTACCATTGCAATCAAATGGGGCACCCTACCTATAGATGCCCGAAGAAAGGTGGTTCATCACAAGGAGGTGATAAGAGGACTAATTTAGTCCAAGATGAGTCCAATGTAGCAGACAAACATGATGAGGTACCACTGAATTCAGAGGAAGGAGAGAACCTCATGATGAGGAGGACTCTAATCAAGGAACCAGTGAAGGAGGAGCCAAGCCAAAGGAGATCTTTGTTTAGGATCAAATGCAAGATAATGGGGAAAGTATGTAGGTTCATCATTGATTCAGGCTCTACTGATAACATAGTGTCAGAGGAAGTAGTCAGCAAGTTCAAGTTGACAAGAATATCCCATACCAATCCTTACAAGGTCACTTGGCTTAACAAAGGCCAACATGTGTTAGTGAATGAGCAAGCATGGGTGGAGTTCTCCATTGGAAGGTAAAAAGAAAAAGTGTTGTGTGATGTGTTGCCTATGGATGCATGTCATTTTATCCTAGGTAGACCAAGGCAATTTGACCTCCAAGCCATACATGATGGAGGAAAGAATTCCTATTCTTTTAAGAAAGACAATGTAACCTTCAAAATTTAGTCATTGTTGGAGGATGCTGAAGTGAAGAAAGCAGGTCCAAATGTTCTTATGGTAGGTGAAAAGGAGTTCCTACAAACCATGGAAGAGAGTGAAGGCATAGGCTATGCATTGGTGTTAAGACCAAGAGAGGGAGATGAAGGCAAGGTGGCCAAGAAGACTGAATTACCAAGGGAGATTTAAGGTATGACGTTGCAGACTTACCAAGGCATTGTAAGTGATGGTCAACCATCAACCTTACCCCCTCAAAGAGCCATAAGCCATAGGATAGACCTTATCCTAGGAGCTACCCTACCTAACAAATCTTCTTACAAGATGACCCCTCAAAAAAATGAGGAAATAGCAAGACAAATACAAGAGCTCTTAAACCAAGGCCTAATTAAAAAGAGTATTAGTCCATGTGTTGTACCCACTATACTTACACCTAAGAAAGGAGGAACTTGGAGGCTATGTACTGACTCAAGGGCTATCAATAAGATAACCATAAGGTATAGCTTCCCTATTCCTAGGATTGAAGACTTAATAGACTGTTTAGGTGAAGCAAAGTACTATAACAAAATAGACTAGAAGAGTGGCTATCACCAAATAAGAATCCATGAGGGTGATGAGTGGAAGACAACCTTCAAGACCAATGAAGGGCTGTATGAATGGCTTGTCATGCCATTTGGATTGTCAACTGCCCCCTCCACATTCATGAGGCTCATGAATGAAGTTCTCAAGAACTACATTGGCAAGTTTGTAGTTGTATATCTAGATGATATATTGATTTTTAGCAAGACAAGGAGTGAGCATTTGGAACATCTTGATATTGTTTTCAAGAAGCCACATGAGGAGAAGTTGATGATCAACTTGGAGAAGTGTGAGTTCATCAAAATAGAGCTAGTGTACCTTGGGTTTGTCTTATCACATGGCAATCTGAAAATGGATAAAAGTAAAGTGGAAGCTATCATGAATTGGCCCACTCCAAGGATAGAAATAGAGGTAAGAAGTTTTCATGGCCTTGCACAATATTATAGAAAGTTCATAAGACAATTTATTGCAATTTGTGCTCCCATGTTAGATACTATCAAAGGAGGAATGAAAACCAATTTTGTTTGGAATGAAGATGCTAACAAGAGCTTTGAGTTGTTGAAGGAGAGGATAGCTACCCAACCTATTTTAGTGTTGCCAAGCTTTGAGAATTTATTCACCATTGAGTGTGATGATAGCAATGTAGAAATTGGGGCTGTTCTAAGCCAAGAAGGCAGACTGGTGGCTTTCCATTCTGAAAAGTTGAGTGAGGCTAAGAGGAAGTACTCCTCATATGACCTAGAGATGTATGCATTGGTCCAAGATCTAATAAAATGGAGGCATTACTTGCTTCCCAAGGAATTCATTGTGTATTCAGACAATCAAGCACTTACCTTCCTGAATTCACAAGAGAAGTTGAGTCACAAGCACATGAAGTGGGTTGAGTACCTACAAGCTTACACCTTCAATATCAAGCACAAGAAGGGTGTTCTAAACAAGGTGGCTGATGCATTGTCAAGGAGAGACCTCACACTCCAAGAAATTCAGTTGAAAAGAATGGGGATAGATCATTTCAAGGATCTATATGTAGATGATGAGGACTTTGTTGACATTTACAAGGTATGTGCTGAATATAAGAATCATTTTCATAGTAGATATGCTGAGTATACTTTGCAAAGTGATCTCTTGTTTAAGGGGAATCAATTATGTGTTCATAGAGGCTCTATTAGAGATAATTTGATTTAAGAAAATCATAATGGTGATTTGAGTGCTCACTTTGGGATCACTAAGATTCAAGGCCTTGTTTCAAGGTTTTACTTTTGGCCTAGAAGAATCTTGATGTTAGGAGGTATGTGGAAAGTTGTGTTGTATGCCAAAAGGCCAAGGGCACTTCTACCAATACTGGTCTTTATCAACCACTACCTATTCCTACTAGGCCATGGGAATGGTTAAGCATGGATTTTGTAGTTCGGTTACCCAAGACAAGATAAGGAATGGATAGTGTTTATGTGGTTGTAGATAGGTTCAGCAAGATGGCTCACTTTGTGCCATGCAAGACCACAAATGATGCAAGTCAAATAGCATCCCTATTCTTCAAAGAAATAGTGAGGATCCATGGGTTACCTATCAGCATTGTGTAAGACAAGGACACTAAGTTTATGAGTCATTTTTGGAAGACTATTTGGAAAAGATTGGGCACCAACTTATCTTTTGGATCAGCCTACCATCCCTAAACCGATGGTCAAACTAAGGTTGTTAATAGAAGCCTTGGGAATCTTCTAAGATGCTTGACTAAAGAGTACGGTCAACAATGAGATCAGTTGATTGGGTAGGCTGAATATGCCTACAATGACACCTTGAATATATCCACAGGGAAAAGTCCATTTGAGATAGTTTATGGACTACATCCAGGGGGTGTCTATGAATTGAGAGATCTGAAAGAAGGAGTCAAAGAAAGTGGATATGAAGATTATTTTGCATTTTCTATGAAAGAGGTTCATGAAACAGTGAGGAATACATTAGTAGACAACAGCAACAAGCACAAAGCAAAGGTGGATGAAGGTAGAAGGACAGTTGAGTTCAATGTTGGTGATCTTGTCATGGTGCATCCAAACATGTCAAGATTGCACAAAGGAGTACCTCACAAGATACAAATGAGGAGGATAGGACCTTGTCCTATCTTAGCAAGATATGGTGATAATGCTTACAAAGTAGACCTGTTAGAGGACAGTGGATTGTCCAATATATTTAATGTTGCAGACCTTGTCCATTATAAAGGACCACAAGAAGACATGGACCAGACCATACATAAAGTGATCATGGATGTAGAAGACTTACAAATCCCTCCTACTATAGATACGGGACCAGACAGAGTACTAGACACCAGAGTCTATAAAAAGACTAGACTCAAGGAATATAAGGAACACCTCATTCAGAGGTATGGGCAAAGTGCTTCTGATGTAATTTGTGTTAAGGAATCAGAGTTTAAAGGGATGTTCATTGATCCTACCATCATCAATCCAATGATGGATTGAAGTTCTTATTTTTGGGGAGGATGGTGCAGGAGCACCTAGGCTAGCCTCCATGGTTAGTGTGTTTTGGCTTGTACTTGAGTCTAGCCAAGTCAAGAGGTTAGATAGTTTGTTTTAAGACCTTAGAAGGTCTCTTTCTATGTTGGATAGGTGATTTAGTCATTAGGACTAAGGTCACATTAATAGCCTTTGTTATTTGTTTATTTAATTTCTTAGTGTTTGGAGCTTAGCTAAGGTGAGAGTCTTAATTGTGTTCTAAACACATCTTGTTGTTGTAAAGATTCCATAAGGTTATAAATGGATTTGGATCCTCAATACATAGGAGGTTAGAAGTCCAAGAATATAGGAACATGGCATATGTGGAAGTTGCCAAAAGTTCAAAAGAAGTTGTCTTCAACTTTGCAATTATTGCAAAAAGATTGCATGCCATCCAGGTATCTTTTGATTCCCTTAAGATTAGGAGATGGTGCTCGGCCAATAGGCCCTAAAAAGAAGGAAATGGAATCTAATGTTAACAAATACTTGAACATCAAGTTTCATTATTCATTGTAATAGCTTTGAAGATAGTGAATAGAGCTCTGCAAGAGATTTTGTGTATTTCCTGAAACTTTGTGTTGACAGTCCTATTGGATGGATTAAAAATCTGAATCTAATGCTTGGTTATGGTTCTATAGATTGTTAGAATACTTTCTCATTTGAAGAGAAAGTCATTTTGAGTTCATTTAAGTACTGGTTTTTAGTGATCTAATACAGAGAGTCCATTTTTATCTTGTTTTGAGCAGTTTAGAGAGTCATGGCTCCCCCATGAAAGCTAACCATGGATAATAATTAATGTTAGATGGAAATGGTATAGGATTCATTAATGTATATAGGTTTATAAGTTAGGAGTCTTGAAAGTATGAGGAACTATTTGATATGCTAGGCCCTAGGCGAGTTTGTGAAGCCTGGTTAGAGGTCTAGAGGTGAAAGATTAGAGAAATAGTGTAGGGTTTGTATGGATCCGTACTGATCCAAGAATTTTTCATGAAGGTGAACATCATATCTAACTATTTTTTGAAGATAGGAGTCCTACCAATCATTTTGGATTTTTTTTTAACAAGTTTTCTATCAAGTTCACTGTTCAGTCCTAGAAATTAGGCCTATTAGGTCTCTTGCCCTAGTTTGTAGGAAGCCCCTGTACGGTCACTTTCAGGCCCAGAAACCTTATGAATGTTTTAAAACTTCCAAAAGGGTACTCTAATCAAGTATTATATTTTTTATTTTTTTGGAAAAGTTTTGGAATAAATAGAAAAAGGTGACTGGTAAGGGCTACTAGAATAGGCCTATTTTTAAGGTCAATTCATGGTGAATCATGGAACCCGATAAGAATATGATTGAAGACCCTTCCAAAATGGATCAAATGGGAAAGAATAAGAATTTTTTCATGATGTAGAAGGCTCCTACAATGTTGAAGCAAGTTTATGGAGATTTGACACTTAGAGCCTTCTAAGTGAGTGTGGAGAAGTGAATCAAAACTAAGGTGTTGATCATTCAAGGTGAAGTTTTTAGAGATTGACTCTTATAGAAGAGTTTGAATAGGTCTTAGTTAATGATCTAAGCCTATTGGAAGATCCTATAGAGGAATAGGATACTAGGAGGCAAGTGAAGTCTCTTGGAGGGTGTGAAAGCTAGCCTTGAAGTTTATCATACATCACATGTCCTTTCAACTTAGTTTGTGCCAATCTCACCCGAACAGGATCTTCAATTTCTTCCAGCTCAAAGAAATCTTCATGTTCACCAATCCAATCAATCAATTTCTTGAGTTTCAAGGTACCAAAGAAAGTAGAAACTTCCATTCGGTAATTGTTACTTAACTGAGCTCCAGATCTAGGCAACCGAGCAGTTTTGTCTTCACTGGATCTATCCCTCTGATCATCACCACTAGATCCAGCAGGTTCAAAGTCTTCAAAAACTTCTTCAAAACCATCCTTGGTATCAACATTCTGAGGTACACTAGTAACAAATCTCATGATCTCAGCGACCATGTCATTCTTCATCAATTCCATCTCAGATCTGAAATCTGATTTCACCTTCTCTGTAATCTCAGATTCAATAGTATCACAGAGATCAACAATTACTCTAGGGTCCAATCTTCTCAGAGACATCCTTAAAGATTAAGAGAAACCCTCTGCAACAAACCCTACACTGACCACCTTGTGACAATCTCCAAGTTGTATGCAAGTTAGATCAGCCTGCCACCTTGCATGAACAACTAGGGCAAGATCCATAAGTTTAGTGCCATGGATCTACAACTCAGATCATACAATCTCTTTTCCAACTAGATCAACTTCGCAAGATTAGCCTTGCTAGGTCAACCTTCACTCCAACAAGATCAACTCAGCTCTGATACCACTTGACACGGACCAAGGTAGAGAGGATCCAATTAAGGATAGTCCAACCTTGCAGCTTCAGAATTACATAGCGGAAACTCCACAAAAATATGTCTTAATTCAATTTCCATTAACATTCTCGATTGTAAGGCCTTCCAGGTTAGGGCCAATTACAATCAGAAGTAATTCTACAAGATCCACAAGATCCAATACAACTCTAGCTAGTCTAGCTCTAAAAACTATCAGCAATTGATGGAAACCCTAAGGTAGATCTAAACTTGAGCTCACAAGCCTCCAAGAAATCTCCTTGTCTCCAAGCCTCAACCACTAGCTCTTCTATTACAAACTATTAGAAATCAATCTAATCTGCAAGACCTCACAGGATCTTTTCCACAACTTCACCACTCAATTTCTTCCCAAAACTAATGCCTAAACAACTACCCAAACACCCCTTTAAATACTAATCATCAGCTACAAGTCGGTTGGATGAAACTATTAACTCCTCCTAACAAATATTAAATGCAATACTAGTTGACTCTCAAATAGCCTTACAAACATTTAATTCCACATGTCAGATTGTAACAATAGCTACCAACAATAAATGCACCAAGTCAGCCCAACAAATCACACAAAACTCAAGTTGGTAAACCAGAACTACCGAGCACCAGTGAAATAACAGAGCATGCCAAGAATCACTGAGCACCAGTGCTGACCGAGCACCATAGGTATCACCAAGTAACACCTTCACTGAGCACTAGAAACTATTGAATTCCTTCAGCAACCAAGCTTTCTTCAATGACCAAGACCATCGGTCAAGGCTGTAACTGAGTAACACTAGCCAAATAACAAACCACCCATGTAGTTTCACCAAGGACCAAAAATGCTCCTGCATCATTTTTAGATCAGAGTGTGGTGTGTGTGCAAACTGAAAAGGGTAAGTGAATGATGATGGAGTAATGTGACAAGGAATAAATAATAAAATAGAAAGAAATGGATAGGAAGAGATATGAAACTATAATATGATGTACTAAACAATATTATAGATCTTGTGCAAAGAGGTTGTTGGATATTGGTAGAAGATTACTAACTGAATCTACTACAAATAGTTTTTGTTCTCTCAACCAAACTAAATTTATGCATATGTAGATGCAACATTATTAGTTCATGTTTTGATAGTAAGACTATTTGGTAATCTAGTGTTTCTTTATTGGTTGTGATAGCCAGGTAATGAGGCTACCTGGAATGAGAAAATTGCAAGTGAGCCACCCCTTTGTAAAAACCACCTTAATCAATGTCACCTTAGTTGGTCTTTCATTATTGAAAATTAGCATTCTTTGTGGATTTTCTCATCTTGGGTTTTCCACATAAAATCTAGTGTTCATTGCATATGGTGTTCTTATATTCTTTTGTTTTTTCATCTTCATATTTATTTTATTTATTTGATTGATTTAATATTTCTCTACATCAATTACGATTAAGACAATTATTTTCCTTTGTGCACTTCAGTTATGGTATTTCTTTGTAAATGTAGCTAAATAAAAAAGAAGCGTGTAAAATATTTCAATTTCCTTGCATAGATGGAGATTTTCTAAAAGTTGTAAAAAAAGGATTACATCCTTCTCTTATGAAAATATTTCTAAGTTCTTAAAGGACTTTAATTTATTGTATAATTGATCAAATTTTTAAATTTTGTAAAGGATGTAATATGTAGTGAGAGGAATTATAAATATGGAAATTGTGAATGTTCTATTCTAGCTAAAGAGGGGAGTTTGAATATTGTAATCTTTTGTTTATATTATTGAAAAGAGAAAACTCTAATTTTTATTAAATCTCTTATTTATGAGAATAGAAATAAATCAACAATATGTTATATTTTATTCTTGATTGTTCATATATATATATATATATATATATATATATATATATATATATATATATATATATATATATATATATATATATATATATATATATATATATATATATATATATATATATATATATATATATATATATATATATATATATATATATATATATATATATATATATATATATATATATATATATATATATATATATATATATATATATATATATATATATATATATATAACACAAATACATGTATATACATATATATGTATGTATGTATGTATGTATGCATGTATGTATCTATATGGGTGTGTGATGATTATATGTGTGGAGTGTGTGTTGAAAATATTGTGGATATATATTACCTCCTAATCCAAGATAAGGAGATTACAATTGATTAACCGAAAGGAAACGACCACTATTAGAATTTGGCAAATAAATGACCAGGTGACTAAAACTTTTAGTCACGTGACTAAAAATTTTAATCACATGACTAAAACTGATCATGCTCTACACATATAAATGACTAAATAAATGACCAATTTGGTCATCGGGTAAAATCACGACTAAAATGACTAAATAATTAATCACTAATAATTAGCCATCAAAACAAAAATGACTAAATAATTAGTCACCCAACCAAAACTAGCTAAATGAATGATTATTACTCCTTTAAATATCTTTGACCAAATGAAGGGCTTAACAATATTTTCTAAGCTTGATTGTAGGTGAAGTCATAATCCAATAAAGGTTTGTGATGATGATGTTCCAAAACAACCTTCAAGTATATTATAAATAGTAGGAGTTTGAAGTAGTGCCATTGGCTTTCACTAAAGTTCCAACCACATACATGAAATTGATGACCAAGGTGATCAAAGCCTTAAAAATAACTCCACTTTACTAGTTTTGGATAATATTTTGACTTATTCAAATAATGGAAATAAATATTTTCATCATCTATGTCCTATTATGAAAGTCGTAAAAACATAAGTTGTTTAAAAAATGAGCCAAACATGCGCCCTTTCAAGGTTGGTTAGACTCAAAGTCTAAAAATTATTTCCTACCATGCAAAAGTGAACTCTAAATGCTCAAGGTCAACCAATTTTCATATAAGATTTCAACTTTAATTAAGCGATTTATAACTCCATCACTTAATTAAAGTTGATTACAATGTGTACATCATGCAATTTTTTATTTTATTATATAATTTATTAATAATAACATATTTAATATATATTAAATAATAGATATCATTATTTAATAAATATTAAACATATTATAAAATAAAAATATTAATAAATGAAATAATATCCAAATTTTATGGAAAAACTCTTTATATTATTACTATTTGATTTGATATATTTAGTAATTAATAATAATGAAAATATTAGGTAATAAATATTAAATATATCAGTGAGATGTAATAATAATTATTTTATTTTATTTTATTATTAATTAATTTACATATATATTATATATTATTTAATGCTAAATTATATATATATAACTTAATTAGTAATAAAATGGCCAAGGCCCAATATAATCACCGCGAGCATCTCTTTCAATATATCTCACAAAAACATAAATCTAAGGACTTATTACCCGCTAAAAAAAACCTATTTTCGGCCAGGGCTTTCCCATTTTTCATTTGTTCTTTTCATTTCACAGTGACTTCCCTTTCACGCGGCTTTTGAGGATCTCAAATTTTGAAGGTCAATGATTCATTGGTTTTCTGCGAGAGATAATTCTGAAGGCTTCATTTTTTCCTCTGTTGCATATGAACATGTAAGTCACATTGACACACCCAATTCATTCTCATGGAAGATTAATGTTTATTGACCTGTTAGGGCTTTTACATCTACAAATTATGACTTTTCCAATGCTTTTCCTTAATCTCTATAATGCTACATTCCCATGGGTGGCATTTTCATCTCTCTAGACTTAACCCCGTGACTCTATAATGTCATTACTTTTAGTGTTCCAGGTCTACAAACTGTTACATCTGTGACTATATATGGAAACCCTTTTTCTTTTTCTTTTTTATTGTTCTCTTCTTATTTTATCTTCAAGGTATTTCGTGGACACAACTACATTCCTTGAAAAGAACTTGTATGAAGATACCAAGCCCTATCTGCAACATCTTATACCAAGCCCTATCTGAAGATACCAAGGTATTTTATGTCAAAGGTTGTAAATAATGAAGCAACAAATTGCTCATAATAAAGATATGTGTATGCATTATATGTCTAGGAGTACCATTTTATACTGCAAATTGAAGTAGTTATCTCCTAATGTTTCTTTTTTGCTGGTGTAATTGCAATTATAATAAAGATCAGTTTTTTGTGCACATCTTGTTGTGGTAATTTTTATCTTAGCAATGGAATAATTTTGTCTTTCAAGTCATCGATCATGTTTATATATCCATGTTTGATCATTATTTACATGTTGGAAACTTGGCTTTGAGCTAACAATATTAGCACCTAGAAACTCAAGACCTTAATTGATAAGTGGGAATAGATCAGTTAACTATTATTTTCCTTCGGAATACTTTAGAAACCATGGCGTGTGTTGCCAAAAAAATTCAATGACTTCATTGTTTGGTGTAGACAAACTTATGTTCCAAGTATCACATGCTTTATTGAAATCCCACTCTTTTATCTTGTAATTACGTAATATCCCCCCACATGATTCTTTCCCAGCTAGGTTTATTAGCAGTCTGTGAACTGCTATGTGAGATCCTATTAGGAAATTATTCTATCAACACATAGTAGTAACTTCAATCAATTTTATTCAATGCAGAAACCTTGAAATTCACAATCCAAACTAGGAGAACAATGGAAATCAATTCAGTTCAGTCAATTAATAGTATTCAATCAAACCTGGATCTTATTACAATTTGAAATAAATCTCCATACACAAGGTATATAGAAGAAATAGTATCTGGGTAAAATTGGACCAGCAAGTTAAGACTCCCAGGGACCAACTCAGCCAAATAACTAATAACAGAGGTGTAGATGATTTGATATGTTTCCTTCACAACTTGGCAGTTGTTGAACATTATTGAGTACAAAAAAATGAGCATAACAAGAAGAAATAACAAATAAGAGAAAATCTAATACACACATGATTTATTCACTAGACCCAAAAGTTCCTTCTTGAACATCCAATCTCAAAATCTAGTAACCTGGTTCTTGTAGCTGGGTAGACATGCAATGTGGATTCAATTGGGTTTGTTTGTGTAATCATTTGCCTAAGGAAAAGAATAAAATCCAAGATCTAGAAGCTCAAGAGATAGCACAAGAGAGATAGGAAAAATAATCAAATAATTGATTATAGCTAATTGAATTGAATTGATTACATACAATGTAGAATGCCTCAATATATAGGCAATGCATGATAACTAGAAGATATGCAAGTGATAAGCTATCAACTAGACATGGTGGAATCACATGTCCACCAAAGGTGGATCATCCTCCATTGTACATGAAAGTATGAGAAACATATGTGACAATGAGAGGATGATAATGTGATAAGAGCACTAAAGGTGGATCTCACACACAAAGAGGTATGTGATGACAACTAGCACACCTAAAGTGAAAATTATCCTAACTATGTGCTAAAAAGAAATGCAAACTCCTAGGTGTCTCAAAGACAACTAATATGCAAATGCATTATCCTAAGTAAACTTGAGTAAAGTGTAATTAGTAAATACTTAATTACACCAACACCCCCCCTTAAGTGCAACTTAGGGGAATGCACTTAAGCTCATAATGAAAGATGGGTCCTGGCTACTAGGCCATATTGGACATGTTACTAGCATTAAAAGAAAGTGTTTATGTTATTTCTCCCATCCTCTTATGTTGTCCATATGTAAAGGAAATAATCTTAAATATAGTTATATATAATGATGTATCGCAACAATAATGTATTCTCTCTTGATGAAAGGATCCAAGGAAATTATTGAGAAATGATAGATTAGTGGTTGGAATTATTAACAATGAATGGTTATGAGACAATGCAATAAAATAGCAACTTGATTATAATGTTAATACTTGGTTCATGTTAATGAAGTACCTAGGATAATGCCTACCTTAATGAATATTAATCTCTTACCTAAATTATTAGAGAAAAGTGATATAAAGGATAGTAGATGTAGATGAGATCTATATGAATTTATGGAATGAGTTGATAAAAATAATAATGATGTTGGATGATTAACCTATGTTTAATAAAAGAAATAAGTTAGGGACATTTAACTTGATGCGTTAAAATTAACGTAGATCTTTTAAGCTCATGATTCGAGAGATATCTTATGCATGTAAATGGTTTATATGATGTTGCTTTAGTAGCGATGTTAGGGAACCCGTGAGGACTTAAGTTGTATAAATCTTACATTCAAGTAGTAGAAAATTATTTCTTCTTTTAGAAATATGAAGTGTAATGATGAATATTATTCTAGTTAAAATAAAAAAAGAAATTTACTACTTACATTTTATAGAGGTTTTATGTCTTGTCCTCTTGGGTTGCCTAGCGGGGCGTTACACCTGGTATCAGAGCACTAAGTTTCTACACTGGGAACTCTGGGACTCATAGCTCACCTATGTATAACCTTGAGTATCTTAACTTTGTCTCTTTTTGGATTTTTTTTGTTATGCTATAACTTGAATCTTAGGAAACGAAGGCTACATTTTGTGTTCTTATGTTGTATTGTCTTACAAGGGCACACCTATTCCTCTATGATTGAGTTATATTCTAACAATTACTTGTGTTTTCGCATAATGAGATCAATGATGTGTTAAGTGGATGTTTCCTATAATAATAATGAAATGGCAAAGAATTCTTGAGACTTGTGTTTCTTTTCTTGAAAGGTACTGGTATCTCTAGAAAGGTCAAAAGTTAAAGGATACTAAATGTTTTGAATCTTAATTATGGTAGTAGATAATATTACCCCCTGATTCTACCTATAATATAATGTTGTGCACTCTATCTTCTTACAAATACCTAGTTGAATTTTATCCTACTCAAGGTATCTTAGAAATAATTTTTTTTTATTTTTTATTTTTGAATCTTTAAAGAAAGAAATGATTGTGGTAGTACTTGATAGGATTGAAAGGGAAATAATTAAATTACATGGCTAATAATATGTACCTAGGAAAGAAGTGAAAAATAAATAAATAAATAAGGAACAAATAATTTACTGTCATATGTATTTCTCTCTCTCTCTCTCTCTCTCTCTCTCTCTCTCTCTCTCTCTCTCTCTTAAGAAATAAGCTTTGCATGACTAAAATTGTTTAGACAAGGCAATAATATATCAGGAAAAATTGTAAATACTCAATTAGGAAACCCTTGGGTGAAGGACCTATGTCCCCAAGATTTTATCATAGGCTATAATTCACATTTTCATTTAGGAAGAGGAATTTTTATCCCTATCTTGGTAAGAAGTTATATCCTTTCTGCATATCGTATTAAATTGCACAAAAAGGACTTAAGATAAAGTAATCAAGAAATTCTAGGGAAGATTATGTGTGACGATGGATTATCTGTACTAATGATGGAAGTTGTTTTTATTAAATATATGTCTTGCAAAATGCCTAGTGAATAGTTAGGATCCTAGATGGGTATTTTGGAAACAAATTCATGTTTTGTATACATTGTGATCAACACCATAGTAGTAAGAAATTAACAACATTAAGTGATTGATCAATTATGAATAAGGAGTTGTCGTAAATAAATGCTATAGGAATGTACCTTACTCAATTTCTACTTAGAATTGATGTTATCTCAAAATTTTAAAGTGTATGAAGGTAATGTTTCAAATAGGTAAAGGGTAGAAATTAAAGTGATGTACAGTAGTTAATGTTATTAATTTAGATGTTGTGGTTATGAAGATAGTAGTAGGACTCATATACTTATTTCTCTCTTGATGGATTTATGATCGTTATGCAATAAAGAATTTGAAATAACTCTTAAGAAAATGCTATATGGAAATTGCCTACCATGCAAATTAGGGAAAAGTGCATAGATAAATAGTAAGCTTTAAGAAGGGGATCTCAACTTAATGAATAATAGTGCAATAAATTGTAAATTGTTTAGATCTCCTCTAGGGTGTGAATGTGTTTTTGGAAATCAAGCACTACAACTATTGTGAAAGATGACTTAGAATATGTATATTGTAAAATTTGTGTGTCCTATGTCATTGGAATTCTACTTAAAGCTTTGATGGAAAGGAATATTTCTTATAAAACTGTGTGTTAATGCAAATGGTAAGTTTCAAGTATCTAGATTGTTTTATTTTCATGATTACAAAAGTAAATAAAAATTATTTGATGTATTCCCTTCATGATCATAACAAATATAAATGTTACATACCTCTCTATGTTTGGTATTCATAGCTTGTAAGCAACATGAATTTTTGACCCTATTTGTAATAAGGTCTCACAGGTTGTATTATGTAGGGTTAGATTATGTCTCAAAAGGGAAAATATATCATAAATTGTTTCTTTTTTTTATACTGGTTACCATAGATAGGATTTACCAAAACTCTTGATAGGAGAAGAATGTGTGCAGTCATTAAATTAGGTTCTAGAATAATAATAATATAATTCTGTTAGATAATGTGCGATATATAGTTCACATTCCTGACTTCCAGAAGTAAGTCAAATCTTAGTGGGGGAGGATGTAATACCCCTCTAACCCTAATATAAGTTTTGTGTTTTTGAAAGAATTAAGATCTTTCGATGTTTTCTTACAGCTTAAGTTGTTCATGATACTTGTTTGATCTATTCCTATAGTTTGTTTATAATAATTTCATAAGCTAGTACTCAAGGATTCTAATATCAGACATACTGTCTAAAGGTATCATTTTTGTATGTATTTATCTTCGTGTATGTATTGAGTACCTTCAAGACCTTTATGAATATAGTTAGGATGTTATATGATATGTACTTGATAGATATATATATAAGTGATTATTTGTATTTTCTTCTATTAAGGTTACTTTGGATAAATCTTGTATCTCACTTGATGATTTGATTATGTTGATTTATTATTAGTATTGATAAGAGACTAACACAATGCTTGAGATTCTAACCTTCGTTATGATGATGCTACATGCTTTGAGTGTATATATATACATGATGTGTTTTCATGATTTAGGATGAAGTCGTAGTTACTCACATAGCTGAGGTCCACACGATGTATCAATCCTAGTCATCTGTTTGCAATGTCTTCTTTTATATGTATATCCTTGCATATGTATTTCTTCTTTGTGATGCAGGCTTGTAGGTACCGGGCATCGACTTCACCTGGCTTCACAGGTCTGAGCGTGCCCTCAAATCCTCGATGGTTGTTGTTATGGAGATAGTATTAAGGCCCCTACATGAGTCTTCCTTTGTCATTATTCCAATTTGGGAATATTAGGGTTCCTTCTTTGTCAGTCAACCTTTGGGTGAAAAACCCAGATCCAGCGCACCCGATTGGGCATGGTTGTAGTTAGTGCCTTGTGGCCACTTGAATTCATTTGGTTGTATGATTTGTTTACTAATTTTATTTATTTCTCCTTCTTGGTATGATACTTAGTTAATCTTTCTATGTTGTGTTTCAGGGTTTCATGCTTGGTCAGGAGTTTGGCTTGACTTTCCTTGTTGACTTTGGTTGACCTTGTTTGATCTTACAATTTTCTCGATATGTTTCATAGTTGATTTTTATGGCCTCTTTGGATGATTAGATTTATTTTGAGGCATGTGATTTTATTCTAACTTAGTGTTATATCCTATAGTAATTATAAATAGGTAATAATATTGTGATCTATTACTTCATAATCTTATAGATTATAGTGTTTGGTATTTGGCATATATATATATATATATATATAGAGAGAGAGAGAGAGAGAAATATATATATGGGTGCACACATATATGTATGTATATATATATATAATTTATATGTGATTATATGTTAATTATTGTAGATATTGTTGATGGTATATATTTTAGGATTAATGTAAAGTATAGTATTATTAATAATTAAATATTAAATAATGTGAGGTATATTATTCTCAATTGTTAATTATTAATAATGTGGATAGGTTATATAGATATAGATATAGATATAGATATAGATATAGATATAGATATTGATGTAATTAATGATGTCATATGCATATATGTTAGGATAATATTACATATGTGTATGAATGAATACAAATCATCTTTTATTGTATATTTGAGTAATATAGTTGTATGATATTAAGTTATTTTATAATACCCTTTTGTTAAGAGTTAGTTGGGAGTTGGTTACTTTTCCTCTCAACCTTTGGAAATCTATTTATATGCACTACTTTATCATTTGAAGAGAGGGGATTTTGGGGCTGAAGCATTGAGGAGAGGATGGCCTTACTTTTCATGGAGATTTTGGAGAGAAAACTTGGAGATGTGAGGGAGAGTTTGTAAGCATATGTCTTTAAGAATTTTTGGTTATCTTTGCTTTTGGGAGAGAGACATTTTTGTGAGAATTTTAGTAGTTGAAAGAGGGATTCTTTTCTATGAAATTATTTCTTTCTTTCATGGAGATTTCTGAAAGTGGATAGGGTTTGAAGGATGCATCTCAAGTTTGGATTTGTCTTCTCTTTTGTTTCCTTCCTTCTTTGATTCAACCTTCGTAGGACATGAGGTATGGATTGAATATTTTAGTTACTTGATGTCTCTGATAGATTATGGATCTATTTATATATTATCATTATTTATTATATCTGTACTTTTCATTTCTATGGTTATTTTAAAGTTTTGAGTTTTTGTTTGTAAGAATTGGCATGTGTTTTCCTAGGGTTTTTAGCAACCCATTTTTGGAGATCTATTATTATAATAATTTAAATTGCATCTATGGTTTTAATAAATTGATTTTATGGAAGTAAAATTCATATATCTCAAATGGGTATCTCTCTGATTTTATTTTTAGGGTCGAATTAATACCTTATTTTTGACATTTTGGCAGACTATGCCTGTCCATTCTTGATTCCAAATTTTCTGTCAAATGTATTCGTATGCTACAGGCTTATATGATTATATAAAAGTCTGAATTTAATATCAAAGATTCTCCTAAGTCTTATCTTTCATTTCCAATTGGTTTGGAGAATTTTTATTATATTTTGTGAAAATTACAATCATTTTAGTGAAGGCAGGTCTAAACCGTAACCAGAGTTTTATGTTTTAAACTAGAAGTCATAACTTTCTTTCCCACAGTTGGATCTTCCTAAAAATCAAATTGAGAGTCCATAATTATGTTATCTAAATCTACACTAAAGGGATTGTCTTTATTATGTGTTTTGTGGAAGATATGGATGACTGTTCTATGATGACTATTCTTTGCATTTAATCCTTGCTTGAAATAATTTAGTTTAAGAACATCACTAAGTTTTAGGGTTTCATATGGTTACCAGAGGCTATTAGAATTTTTTTTTGGTTAATTGGATCTATGTATACTCTTAATATTTTTATAATATCACTTGGATGTCTTCTTATATGTTTGGAACATTTTGAATGCCATATTGGGTTTAGGGTTGTCAAGTGGACTAGGGACAACATATGTTTTCCTAAACTCAATCAAATGTTGTTATGGAATTGATATGAATTCTTGATGATGGTTCTATTATGTTCTTATGATTTTTATATGTATGTTAGGGAACCTAAGTACACTAGGTGAGTGGCTCATAGTGAGGGGCCGGGGCCCTAAGTGGCTAGTACCAGGATAACCTACTATGAGTTATTTAATCAAGTGATAACCTAAATAAATGAATTGGGAATGGGAGATTATTGGAATGGGAAATTACACACTAATCAAGATTAATTGTGCCTCACCCATGCCTTTAGTGCTAGTAAAGACTAAGGATGGGAGTGGGAGAAGGTACCTATGCGTAGGTACGACTGAATGACCTTGTCTGTACGAGAGGCATTCGATTCCACATGTGCCTACTTGGGGGCCGGGGCCAAGAGTGGCTATTACCATGACAACCCAAGGGGTGAGGGCTATGTGATGACACTCACCTAGCTTGTAGCTTAGAGTCTCTACCAAATTTGATCATGCCTCTGGTAGTCCTTGTGGTCTTCTTATCTTTTCTTTTGTGTTGTGACTTTGGAAAAAATTTATCACCACCTTAGGAATTTCCTAGTTGTTACCTCTTGTATGGGCCTTTGGTTCTATCTCCTAGCTCAGGGGAGTGGGCCTATTGGCTCCACGTGGTTGGGTGGTTAATATTTATATCAAGGTATTGTTTGTGATTCTCTGGATGATCCTAGCACATATTCCTTTCCAGATCTATTGTTGAAGATTTCTTATTGGATATTTTAATATGTTGAGATGTACTTATGTATCTGTATTCATGTAATTTTAATCTCCTAAAAGGAGTCTTGTAGTATTGATGTAATCTCAATTCAAAGCAATGCATGAGGGAATGGGTAGTTCTAGGTAAAAGAATGGGAAAAGAATGTGGAATATTGGACATGTTACTAGCATTAAAAGAAAGTGTTTATGTTATTTCTCCATCCTCTTATGTTGTCCATATGTAAAGAAAATAATCTTAAATATAGTTATATATAATGATGTATCACAACAATAATGTATTCTCTCTTGATGAAAGGATCCAAGGAAATTATTGAGAAATGATAGATTAGTGGTTGGAATTATTAACAATGAATGGTTATGAAACAATGCAATAAAATAGTAACTTGATTATAATGTTAATACTTGGTTCATGTTAATGTACCTAGGATAATGCCTACCTTAATGAATATTAATCCCTTACCTAAATTATTAGAGAAAAGTGATATAAAGGATAGTAGATGTAGATGAGATCAATATGAATTTATGGAATGAGTTGATAAAAGGAATAATGATGTTGGATGATTAACCTATATTTAATAAAAGAAATAAGTTAGGGACATTTAACTTGATGCGTTAAAATGAACGTAGATCTTTTAAGCTCATGATTCGATAGATATCTTATGCATGTAAATGGTTTATATGATGTTGCTTTAGTAGCGACGTTAGGGAACCCATGAGGAATTAAGTTGTATAAATCTTACATTCAAGTAGTAGAAAATTATTTCTTCTTTTAGAAATATGAAGTGTAATGATGAATATTATTCTAGTTAAAATAAAAAAAGAAATTTACTACTTGCATTTTATAGAGGTTTTATGTCTTGTCCTCTTGGGTTGCCTAGCGGGGCGTTACAGTCTCAAAGACAACTAATATGCAAATGCATTATCCTAAGTAAACTTGAGTAAAGTGTAGTTAGTAAATACTTAATTACACCAAAACCCCCCCTTAAGTGCAACTTAGGGGAATGCACTTAAGCTCACAATGAAAGATGGGTCCTGGCTACTAGGCCATGTTAGGTACCCATGTACAATAAGAACAATGCAATCTCTCATAAAGTAAAGAAAGAGGGAAAACCTCATGGGAAAAACCCTCCTCCAAAAGAGAGATGAAAAACAAGATGTATGCATGGATGGAGTAATCAAGACCCCCCAATTATGACATGCATCATGCATATACAACAAAAAGTCCCCCCAAAGGAAGGAAACAAGGAGACATGATATCCCCCCCATAATGAGTAATCTCCTCCAAGGATGGTAAGTGCTTGAAGACAAAACATATTCCAATGCCTACAAACAACATTTCTCCTTTTAGGAAGAAGATACACCAAGTATAGATGTAAGAAGGCTTCCCATTGTGGATAGGAAGTAAGAAGGGGAATCCAAATGAAGTAAGATGTCTCTAAAGTATGCCCAAGTTTCACAATGTCCTTGGTTGATGAAGATGCCACGAACCAATCAGGAGAAAGCCCAATAGAAGAAGGTGACAAACAAGGAACCAATGATAACTGATCCGTGTAAGAATGTGGATCAAACTCCAAAGACAAAGATACCTCCCCAAATGAAGTAGGAAGAGAAGAAAGAAAGCCCCCCCTCAATGTAGAATCTACACCCATGATAGATGCACCTGGATCAATGTAGAAACTGCACCAAGAAAACTAAATGATGTTCCTCCCCTTAGGAAGAAATAAGTCCATAGGTGGATCAATGAATCCTCCCCAATCTCTAGGAAGAATCCTCAAAATGTATGATGTTTCAAGAAACTAAATAGGAATCTCCAACACATGAGTATGGTCAACCTAAACCATGCAATGTGACATCTCAAGTGAAGTTTGAGACTCATGAAAACCAATCTCCAAAGACTCAAATGTCTTCTCTAAAGTTAAAGAGACCTCCTCCAAATTTTGTATCAAAGGATCCACAATCATGTTAATCTCAAAAGAAGGATTAAGTGGAGAATGAAGATGAGGGTCAACATACTCCCTCAAAACAACTAAAGAAGGATCATCTTCAATAAAGAGAAGATGAATATCATCAATGAAGTCTCCCAAATTTGAAATGTAGGACTCCACAAACAAACCTGCAATGTCAGTCAAGTAGTCATCAAATGGAACTGTAATTGGAAGACAAGGAATATCTTGCTACACTGAATCACAAGAGTGAGTGGCTATAGGAAGACATGCATCATCAAGAGATGTGATCTCGGTAGGAGGAGAAGGAGCTGCAACTGGAGGTTCTGGACCTTTTGGAAGTGGAGGAATACGTGGATCTCCATACATTTCCCAAAGAAAAGTCCAAAGATCAAGAATATTTTTTGTCTCATCATCATAGTCATCAAGGGAATCCATAACATCCATATCCATATTCCAATAGATAACCTTAATAACTTCTGAGTAAGAGTCCCAATCAAAAGAAGGATTTTTAGGTCTTAACTCATAAAAATAGGGCAATAGGTTATGCTCACTAAGATGAGAAAGAACCAATTCACTCCATTGCTTATAATTTCTTCTTGCCAACTTAATTAAACCATCCATGATGTGCTTCTCACATGAAACAATGAGACCAAAAAAATAATGCACCCCCCAAAATGATGATTTTGGCACTTTATATATAGTGCATGTACAATTGCCACTTGCCAAAATGAACCAAAGTGGACTTCTGATTTTGATGATTACAATAGAAAATATGAAGCTATGGTAGACTCAAACAAATAAGACACAAGATCTCTCAAGGATCTAACAAATTACAAGTGCCAAAAATAGGCCAAAATAGACCAAATTCTAAAAGTACTATGTCTACTCAGAATTTTTCCAAACTGATACCAGATCTGGAAAGTAGACAAAAAATCAAGAACTTTAAAAAAAAATAGCACCTTAAAATGTGTCCATATGAGCTCGAATGAAGCCTCTAAATTTGTAAAAATCAAGATTTGTGATTTTCAAAAAATATCAGAAATAGAGATCAAAAATCACCTACACCATTGTGTAGATCATGAAATTCTACCCAAAACTAAAAAAATTGCTCGAAAAAAAGAGTCCGGATAACTGAGATATTGTTGTTTGAAAATCACCTTTGAAATTATTTTTTCTGAATCACCGCCGTCAAACCTTGAAAATTCAAATGGCTCTAGATTTGGTTTTAGATGTTCGATTTGGATGAAACAAAATTCAATTTAAGGGTATTTGGACCTCCTCAAAGTGATGCCAACCTTTGATTTGCACCAGCAAGCTCCAATTTTGACCTGCAATAAAAATCTCTCAAAATAGGCTATACAATGAAACTCCTATGGCTTTGATACCATGTAAGAATTTGCCTAGAAAGAAAAGAATAAAAACCAAGATCTAGAAGCTCAAGAGATAGCACAAGAGAGATAGGAAAAATAATCAAATAATTGATTATAGCTAATTGAATTGAATTGATTACATACAATGTAAAATGCCTCAATATATAGGCAATGCATGATAACTAGAAGATATGCAAGTGATAAGCTATCAACTAGACGTGGTGGAATCACATGTCCACCAAAGGTGGATCATCCTCCATTGTACATGAAAGTATGAGAAACATGTGTAACAATGAGAGGATGATAATGTGATAAGAGCACTAAAGGTGGATCTCACACACAAAGAGGTATGTGATGACAACTATCACACCTAAAGTGGAAATTCTCCTAACTATGTGCTAAAAAGAAATGCAAACTCCTAGGTGTCTCAAAGACAACTAATATGCAAATGCATTATCCTAAGTAAACTTGAGTAAAGTGTAATTAGTAAATACTTAATTACACCAACAGTTTGCTACCTGTGCCTAGATATTTGAAGGCATGATTGTTAAACCAAGCTAACTGTATCCTATTTTTGTATTCACCCCTAAAATACATGTCCCAAGGAGAGATCATTGAGATGCAAGGCCAATAATTTGGGTGCAGTTTGGTGTCAGACACACATAAAGGTTGTCAAATTAGTTCAAACTTATCCACTAGGTAATATTTCCCATAAAAGGGAAGGATTTAAAAAATGAAAATTGTGAATGAAGAAAGGAGTTCCCATTACTTCTCAACGATAATTCTTTTTATAATGTTGCTGAGATGATATTAATATGTGTAAACTAGCCACTTTTTCTCTAGCTTTCATGTTACTAGTTCCCAATGATTGTCATCTCCGTGTTGCACTCACATTGAATTATTGATCTATCTGTAATCCAACAAATCTACATCATATAGTCCACTCTGTAGAAACTTTTCTAACTACTAAGCGATGCTCTATTTTTCATCTTAAATAGGAAAACTCAAATGTAGAGGACCTCATGCGGAGAAGTCTTATGAAGCTTCAGCATATAGACACATTGGCAGCAATACATAAATTAGACTTCATGATGTGGTGGAAATTGCAGTGCAAGACTGAAATAAAAAGACTACCAACAAACCTAAAATATTTGGTTTTATCCCAATGTCAAATGAGGGACTATAATCCCCAGGTCAATTCCTCTTTACTCAAAATTTTAGTTTATGAAAAACACCAAAATAGTATGCAATTAATTATTTTCTTTGGAGGGATAATATTTTTTCACATGATCTCACAACATTGTTTGTTCATGTAGATGGATGGTGTAGAGAGCGGTGGACAAGATAATGGGTCATTGTCCTATCCTCTATTCTGCCCAAATCCATAGCCCAACTCCAGAATCTGTAGTATCTTGATATGAGCGGTACTAAACAATCTCGTCTTCCCAAAGAATTCTGTAAACTTCATTTCTTAGAAGAGTTATATTCAAGCAGATGCAATTTAAAGGCCCTACCTGAAGATTTTGGAAACCTTATCAAGCTAAAGACGCTTGACATTAGTAATAGTTTCATTTCCAGATCAGGACTGAAACCTCCTAGCATCAGTGGCACCACCAACATCAGTAGATTCCATAGTTTATTCTATTGGGTGACTCTATCGATTCATCAGTGCAAGCACCTGAACCACTATAAGCATGGACAGAAGTAAAGGTAGTAGCTCTCCTGGTAGTGTCTATTGTATAAATTACATATGTAACCAATGACTTTCGAAATGGAATGGATGGGACAGGAAAGGAGCAAGCAAGGCCTGAATGAAGAAATAACGTGTGACGAAGAGGCATTGACTGAGTCAACTGAATCATCAAAAACTACAGAATCTACTCAATCAAAAGAGTCGACTGGGTGATCCACTACCTTTGCCTCTATAGGGTATGGACCGTATTAGTAACTAGTAACATTATGATTTTTAAGATCTGTAAGATGGCTACAGAATGTCTTATAATCCCTGATAGTGTTGAGCTTTAATTATTGTCATTGTAGGTATATATTCTTAGTTGGCTTTTGAAATGTGTAAGGAATATCTCAATATTAAGTAAAGTTAGTTTTGTAATGTGCAATATGCTTTCACTGATAGTTGCATTATCTATTTTTCATTAGTTGTGAACCTAGTTTTTTTTATTTCTCTAGTGCTTAATATTTGGCTACTCATATTCTAATATTCTGGGGTCTTTTCCCTGGCCGGTACTTGTCTTATGCAACTTGGTATATTACCTGAGGTTATATGGACCTCCTTTTATTGACCATGGATATTAACCTAATTTCTTTCTTTCTAGTATAAAAAACCATGTCAGTGTCAGGTTTCCTTTGTACTTTATATTATCTCTATTTATGTCTTTTGGAGTGGGTTTTGATGGATTTCATTCACTAAATATTGTTGTCATTGTTTTTATTACATTGCTATTTATCATATTTTCTGGCACTTTCCAACCACCAAAAGTGAGAGCCTTCATCAACAATGTTGTCAGTGTTCCTTTTGAAAACATAGAGCCTCCTCTTAAAACATTTGTATGGGAGTATGAGAAGGTATGTAAGAGGCATATTTTTTTCTTTCTTTTTGAACACTTGATAGATGAATTTAAGTTTCCTATTGGCCTTAGATTTTTAGTACTAACTAGGCTATGCTTTGCAAGATCTTTTTCACAGTATAGTAGACAAAAAGACATGCATTCATCTTCCTTCATTTATAGTTGTACATGTTCTTGAGGCTTTTATGGATTATGATAATCCCGCAACAATTTCATTTAGAGATTTAGGAGGTCTTTATAATACTATTACCCATTTAAAGCTTGAAGTCTATCATGTTGAGGGTACAGGGAAGGAGATAGCAGAAATAAAGCTACATAGTCACGAAAAATCTCCTCTAACTAATGCTAGTGTTTTTGAGGTAACACAAGAAGTTCAATCTCAGACGTTGGTTCCTTACCATTGTAACAGCCTAGAAATGGTTGGTTAGTTGTGTTTTATTGTCCCCTTTCACATTTTGTTGAATGCAGGACTCCATGAGGTACTTTTCACATGCAACAAATAATGTTGAAAAGACTGATTTCTAATTGTTCCAGTTTGTTTTGACAGTGAATAAAAGGTGCATGGGGTGTGTGAATGTAAATTTGGCCTTTGAGTGATAGAAGGAAGGTAGGAGTGTGTGGATATGTCCCAAATCCTATTCTAGGTGTTGGAAATCCAAGGAGAAAGTATGACATTAAGTGAATATGACTGTCCTAAGATAATTGCACATGTATAATATCCCTCCTGCTCTTTCTATGCTAGCTTTCAAACTGCTATCTTCAAAATACCTATGTCAAAATATAAAGGAAGATATTTCCCTTTTCAAGTTATGTCAATTCAAATTTTATGGTTTCTTTCACATGGCTTTGTTTCATACTCTAAGTCGGCGACTCTGTTCTGGCCAGATGTGAATTCTAATATGCTGCAAGGGTGATGGTGTTGTTTTTTTCTAAACTAAAATTGTTTTTATGATTCACTCACATTAGGATACACATCCTTAGGGTCATAGATGTTGGATGGGATTTACTCCTGGATTGGTTGGGGTAGACCACATCTAAATTAAAATGTGGTTGATGATACAAAAATCTTTCAAATTTTCCATTAAATAGGGTAGTTGTTTTTGTCTGATACTTTACATGGGAGTTGCATTACCTAGCCTCATGCCTGTGTCTGACGTGTCATTCTAGTGGGAAGAGGCAGATCAGTCACACTTGTAGAAAAACAAATTTGCAGTACGAAACTCTGCTAGGTTTAGCAGTAATCTAAGCTCCTTTGACTTAACTAAATACATGTTGTGTCATATCTAGATTTAAAAACCCAAAGTCCCCTTTTTGTTTCTAGTTTGTGATTTCAACCATGCATCTTTCTATACACATATGGGTTTGGTTATTTCAATTTTCTGCCATTATGTGTGATGTAAAAACTGAATTTTTAGGCTACTTTTTGTTGAGCATGTTGGGAAGAAACTAAAACTACTTTTGCACTTGGTTTTTGAGTACCGTGATACAGATATGAAGAAAATAATTGATTCTAGCAAATATGTGATTAATGTCAATCCTCTGCCTCCAAAATTGATTTAGGTATCTTTCACAAAACCTATTTGTATATTTATATTCATGTATCATCAGTAGTTTACTGAGTGGGTAACTTGGTTTCTATTTATTGATGGACTACAAAGTTTCATGTATCAACTTTGCAAAGTTATAGCTCACTGCCATAGCTATGAAGTATTGCATAGGTGATGTTAGAGTGTCCACAAAAGTATACTTATATATATTATAGGTTTGCAGGTTTAATTTTTGGGTTTCATGATTTACCTTGTTCTGTTAAAGAGCCATTTGTTTTTAAGTTGTACCTATTTCATTGTGTAAATCCAGATTATTCAATAAGATAAGAATTGATTAAATATAGATCCTCATTGGGATAAATTCATGCAAAGAATTAAAACCTCAGAATCTATTGGTAGAAAAGAAAAAGAGTTTGCTTAAAGTTGGTGATCTATGACTTGGGAGAGCTTTTGTGTTCCGTTGAAGAGCTATACACATGAGGTCTTTCATAGTAAATTTGATCCCACTCCCCTTATATTTTTTTATAGTTTATATATATGCATATCAAGGCCTTGGTTATTTATTATAATGTTGATTTATGTTTTGTATCCTTCCAGATTGTCACTCTGTGGTACAGGCTCCAGAAGTGTTGTTGGGTACGTTCCAGTAATCAACGTCTCTTGATGTCTGGTCTGTTGGCTTCATTTTTGGTGAGTTTAATACTTGAATAAGAAAATCAGATATTGAGTACATTTTGAATTTATTTCTTTTCTTAATTTCTTGTAGTTATGTCTCACAATTAAAGCATTCCCAGCTTTAGCATGTAAGACCTCATAATTTTCAAAAAGGAATACCTGCAAAGCTGACTTTTGTAATCTTGATGCTTTCACCAAAATGGAAAAAGGAAAGTCACTTTTCCCTTGGAGTTCTAAAGTAAAACAATTGCTTCATATCTTCAGGTAAAGCTTGAAAGTTGAAAATGACCTAGAAAAACATTCATACTGATGTGTGGAAACTATATATTTGCATTATGTTTCTCGCCCAAGAAAATTAACAAGGTTAGTTTGCACTTGGGATTGAAAGGTTACTTGGAACCCCAAATGAGAACATATGGCCAAGAGTGACTAGATTAAAGGACTGGCATATATACCCTCAATGGAAGCCACAAAGTCTTGCCCATGCAGTTCCCACTTTATCGCCTAGTGGAGTTGATCTTCTTGCTGTATGTTTTGCCTTTTCTTTCAACCTAGGAAATTGAGTCGTTCTCTTTAAATCTCTTGTTTCTATATTAAAAGGATGAGATACTAAAAATTTTGATTTGTATTGCAGAAAATGTTGCAATATGATCCCGCGAGGAGGATTTTAGCTAAGGTAGCATTGGACCACCTTTACTTTGATGATCTCGACAACTCTCGGTATTGAGTCTTGAGCTTTTATTTGAGATTTATATTGTTTATATGTCTCTCAAATAGGGTACAAGTTCCTTTCATGTATATATAGTTTAGAGTTCATAATTGTTAATATGTAGGCTTTAGCAAATGGACGGTTTTTCACCCTTTAATCTGAAGCGGGCATGCTGAAAATATGATTCATATAGAGAAACTTTATAGGCAGGCAGTCTTAGTAGGAGTTTCATTTTTTGTTTGCAAAAGAAAATAGATCATTCCAGCAATGGAATTGATCCCACACAATATTTTATTCATTTGATTTTTATTTGTAAATTCTTGCCAACATGTACACTACATAGGAACTCATGTAGAATGTCCTCGACTGTTCCAAGTTCCTTAACTAAATTTCCAATTATCATTGACCACCCTTTCCCAATTGGACATCTCCACACCAATGGCTATCTTCTCTATAGAATAAAACATCCAATGCCAATGGGCTCCCCACTACTCAATTTAATAAAACAATGAGATATCCATATTCTTCTTGAAAGTCTGATTTAGTGAGCTTTAGTAGTATGGAATGGTTCTTTGGCTCAATCAACCATTCATTATTGACAATGCCCATGCAACTATCAGGTCTATTGTTGAAATTCTTCAAGGCTTCATCCTTTTAGTTTTTCTTGTAGGTGAAGAATTTTTGGTTTGGACTATCAAATGCCTCCCTAATGTCCTCTTCCTTGAGTGATGCCAATATCTTTCCCTTTATAGTAGCCACCTGCCTTGTCTTAGGATCATAATGTCTCACACTCTCCACCATCAACTCAACACATTCAATTGCAGGGAGAAATTTGGCAAATTGCACAATTTTGTTCTTCACCATACTCTTTGCCAACCTTGATGCATTCTGTTTATATAGTCATTCTCTGATCCGATCCATGTTGACATGTCCAAGGTTGGTGTTGCTAATCCTCTTCCACTTTTAAGTGAACTTGGTTTCTGGGATCATCTCCTTGTGGTCGTACTTTATTTGGGCGTGCCTAGCCTTACTTGAATTTTATCTTGACATATGAGCCCTCCAGGAGAAATATTTATGTTAGAGACAAACACTTGTTATGGGGAGAGTTTGAAATTTCCATAAAAAATTATAAATTCTGATCCTAGAGAAATGAAATCCTTCACATCCTTCTAATTCTAACATCTACTTTGCATTCATCCATCCCCTAAAAACAATCTCTAATTTTTATTCAAATTATGATTTTCTGAGTTTCATATGCCCGATTTTTTCACATGAAATTGCTTAACATTTTTTTAAATTGCATATTTTAGTTATAATTCACATTTGGTTGATCAGAACTCCTTTCCATAATGGAATTCCAACACCTGGGACTTCCAAATATCTTTGTGTTTTGAATATAAACTTGCCCAGGTCTCTACTATGATTTGCAACTTTGTTGCCTATATTTGGAATCCTCCACCTTGTTTCTGAGTTTAAAGAATCTAGTCCTTTTTTTATTGCTGAGTGCCTAGCCTCAACCTCCTAATTCTGATTTTTGCATCTACTACTTTGACTAAGGAATCTCCTTAACATGTTCATAAAATGCATATTTTAGTCATAGTTTGCATTTGGTTCAATCAGAACTTCTCCTTTTGATAATGGAATTCCAACACTTAGTTGTTGGGACCTCCAAATATATTTGTGTTTTGAATATAAACTTGCCCAGATCTCTGCTATGATTTGCATCTTTCCTGCCTATATTTGGAGCACTCCACCTTGTTTTTGAGTTTAAGGAATCTTGTCCTCCTTTTGTTATTTCTGAGTGCCTAGCCTCAACCTTCTAATTCTAATTTTTGCCTTTGCTAATCTAATTATAGTAAATTTTTCTTGTAATTTTCATTGAGTTATGTTTGAGGTGACGACATTTGATTTGTCTTTATTGGCATTCCTTTTAAATGAAACACCAATTGGGTCTTACTAGTCTGACCTAGTATTAGCATTTAAACAATTTAATTTAAAAACTCTCTTCTCCCAAGCTGGCCAACCTAGTACCATGTAAACAATTTAATTTAACAACTCTCCCTAGCTAACATCATTAATACTTTGAATTTCATTCTGATTGGGGAAAATTTTTGTTGTTAATTACTTTGAATTTTGAAACTAATCCTATGAGGGGTCAAAATTTTGACCCTCATTAGGATTTTGAATTGGGTGATCCTTTAAGTTCCTATAATTAGGTTGGGAATTAGCCTTGCATTCGTAATTTTCATTGCATTGAAATCAGAACTTCCTACCTTGTTTGAATCTTTATCACAAATGCAGTTCAGAAATTAGAATTGTGTTGGGACAAGTTACTCATGTTGGTCGAAAATTCACACATTGTTAGGAATTTTTCTCAATAGGAGGTCGAAGATTTGATACTTGTTTGGATTTTTCCTCGAAAATGGATTGGATTTTTTACCTTGCTTGGATTTTACCTTGAAGAAAAATTGAAAATTTCACCTTCATTAGGACAAATTCTCATATAGGTTGGAAATTATATACTCATTTGGAATTTCTTCTCAACCTAGGTTGGAAATTCGACAAGTCTTAGGAATCGCTCTTGAAATGCGGTTTGAAATTAGGCATGTGTTCACGGACAAAATGCCTCATTCAAGTCATAAATTCACCAAGTGTTAGGAATTTGCATAAAGAACAGGTTGTAAATCCTGATGATGTTAGGAATTTTACTGCATTCTTAGTCTAATTTCCAAACTTACCAATGATTTCCTTCAAAGAGGTCAGATTTCCACCTCTAATTGGGGATTGGTTCACTTCTTCGCTCTTAATCTGTCAGATTGTTCGGAATTATACCCAAGGCTAGGAGGAAATCTACTAGGAGTTAGAATTTTTCATATCATACTAGTCAGAAACGAGAAATGGATTAAGAATTCCCTCAAAACTTGATTGACACTTGGAGAATTTAATGAAAATGAAGACCACATTTTGGAAATTCATTTGGACAACCTTTCAATTGGAGCTCCCATGGCTGCTAGGACTCCTCATCGATGCATTTATTGTGAACATGACCTTGCTAGATTCACCTTAAAGGTGAAGGTGAAAAATTTGCATGTTAAGGATTATGTCCACAAGGTGGTCAGAAATTAGACAAAGTATTGGGATTTTGACTTGTAGATTGAGATTTCCCTTCCAATTTTTCATTCTTTCACTGCCCAAATGCTTCACTTCTCACCTCTTGAGCCTCTATGTTGCCCAAATTTTCTACATCATCATCACCTGAGACTTGCAAAAAAATGTTGCTAAGGCAAGACCTCCCTAAGCTACCTACTAAACTATAAGATTCCTTACTAATTCTGAATAATTTACTGTGTAAAAATCTCAGATTTTTATTCTCAAATCTCACATACACAACATAGGCATTTGATCGGGAAACATGCAGTGTGAGCAAGGGCAGCGGAGTGGAGGGAAAAATTTTGAATAGGAATTCGAGCAAGAAACATGCAGAGAAGGGACATGCTGATAAGGATTCAGGTCTGAATCAAGGTAAGGACAATGGTAAGGAGGATGTGATAGACAATGGGGACCCACTAGCTTTGCAACTAGATCCAGGTGAAAAAACAAGTGATGCTCCAAAACAAAGTCTTTCTAGAGAAGCCCGAGGCCCGTTGGGGTGTTGGACCAATCTATTTGGTGTTAAACCCTCAGGTAAGTCCTTTCCCCAAGATCAAAAACATCTCCAACAAAGAGAAGGGTACTTTTGCCTTAGAAGTTCCTTCTGAGCTTATAGATCACAACATTTTGAGTATGGTAGCTACACTTGTTGGCAAGTTCATAGGCCCTAGGCCGAATATAGATTTGGTTAGAATATTTGCTAAGAAAAAATGGGACTTAAAAGGGCAGGTTGAGGTCATGGCTATGGACAAAGGCTTTATGTCTTTTGAGTTCTCCTGCTTTGAAGACTACTCTAAGATTCTCTATGTGAGAAACTGGTCGATGGGGAGATCCACTCTTATTCTTCAGAAATGGACCTCTAACCTGGATCTTAATAATGATTTCATGACCTAGGCCCCGGTCTGGATTAGGCTTCCAGAGCTTCTGGAATACTGGCATGGAGATGTTTTTGATGGCATCGCCAACTCTTTTGGAGAGTTTCTATCAATCGATCCAGTTACAACAACCAAGAAAAGATTCATGTATGCCAGAATATGCATGGGGGTTGTTGAAGGACAGGATATGCCTGAAGTGATAGAGTTCCAATCTAGATTGGGAAGGCGTGTGTAGCAAATAGACTATGAAAATGTGACTTTCACCTATTTTCACTGTAAAAAGGTAGGTCACAAGGCCAAAATGTGCCCAATCTTCCTAGAGAAGGAAAGAAACCGCAAGGCCCAAATCAAGCAAGGGAAGAGAAAAGAGACCCAGAAGCAGCAAAAAGGTCTAAATCAAGTCGAAGGACCCAAGAAGGTGTGGAAGGAGAAAGCCCCTAATGGACAAATCCCTAAGAGGGTTCCTCAAGGGGAGAGGCCCAAGGACATAATTGGGATCCCTCTTGTTCACTGGTGCCTAGAAAGAGAGAAAAGCCTTGAGAACGGGGCGCAGCTTGAGTCCTAGAATGATAGTGGTAATGGAGAAAAGGAAGTTGGCATTTTCTGCCCTGTTATGCAAGACTCTACTATCAGGGAGGGAGATAAAGGAAGTAGGACTCTCCCTGAGGATGGGGAGTTCATTTTGGAGGAAATCAAAGAGGCTTCCTTTGTGCCAGCTACCCAGGAGATTGAGGGTATAGTGGAGGTTCGGGGTCCATCTCTTTCACAAGAATCAAAATTAAGCAAAAGCTCACTTTTATCCCCAAGAAAGGTCAATAGAATCATCAAACTGGTCACCACCTCCTCCCCAGGACAAATCTCTAGAATGGAGGCTCTGTTTGAGAGTTGCAAAGATGAAAATGCAGGTCCTTGGATCTCTATTAAGAAAAAGAAGAATAGTAGAGACCCATCCCCAATGTCTCTGGCTGTGATGAGAAGCAGAGCCAAAGCTAACACAGGAAGCAAATCAAGCACCCCAGGCAGGTTGAGCAAGCACCAAATCAGAAAGGAAGAAACAAGAAGAAACATAGCGGATGGAACCCAAAAAACCATCTAGGAAACATACCCCCAAAATAAAATATGAAGGTCATATCTTGGAATATTCGTGGACTCAATGGAATCCACAAATAGGAGGTAGTTAGAAATATGATTAGGGACCATAGGTCAAATATATTTTTGATTTAGGAAACGAAAATGAAGAAGGAGAATATTGAGAGCATTTGTTTCAACAAAGGTATGAAGTATGCGGCTTCTGACTCTTCGGGGGCTTTTGGAGGATTGTTAGTGATATGGAAGGAAAACTTAATGGTGGATATCATCTTTGATGAAGGTAACATTTTTCTTATTCAATTCAAGAATTCAAAGGATCAGGAAAGCTGGTTTGTTATGAACATCTATGCCCCTAACACTAAGATAGGTAGGAAGCATTTGTGGAATAAAATTAGTAACCTAATGCCCTTGTTGGGAGAGTCTAAGGGCATTATTATGGGAGATTTCAACACCCCCCTATTGGCCATTGAGAAGTTAGGTGGGCTTCCTCCGAACTTGGAAAGTAGACAACATCCGGCAAACCTTATTAGTGATTTGGCTCTCCTTGATGTTGATTTAGAGGGTGGCAAGTTCACTTGGTCTAACAGAAGAATTGGGACTAACTGCATCCAAGTTAGGCTAGATAGAGCTCTGATCACTATGGATTGGTTGAACTCTTATCACTACAAACTTTCTTCGATGGTTAGACTTGGCTCGGACCACTCCCATATTGCTCTTACCATTGAGCTTTGCAATAGGAAAAAGGCTTTCCCTTTTAGATTTGAGAAGATGTGGTCTGCTCATCCTAGCCTTTTTGACAAAATTGGAGACTGGTGGAGCATAGATGTGGAAGGCACAGCTATGTACAAAGTGGCTAAGAAACTCAAAAACATTAAAATGGAGATCAGAAAGTGGAACAAGAAGGATTTTGGGGATATTTTTCTGGCAAAAGAAAGGTTTATGGAGGACCTTGCAAGGGTGCAAGAGGAGATTCAGAACATGGGCTATGTTGAGGATAGGTTGAATGTGGAAAATATTATTCTGGATGATCTTCACAACATTGTGGGCAAAGAGGAAATGTTTTGGAGGTAGAGATCTAGGTCGGTGTGGTTAAAGGAAGGGGAAAAAAACTCTAGATTCTTCCACCTCTCTACCATGAAGCATGGGGCTGCAAATAGAATTAGTGTTATCAAAAAGGGGGATGTTTCTCTTAAGAAAGATAAGGAGATTACCCAAGAAGCTATCAGGTATTTCTCTGCCATCCTCACTAAAGAGGCCAACTTGGGTGAAGAGGATCGGGTGGATATTCTCAAAACCATCCCTGGGGTGATCAATGCTAGTCAAAATACGGCCCTTGTGGCTATCCCTGATATGGAGGAAATTAAGGAGGATGTCTTCTCCCTGCCTGCTGAGAAAGCCCCTGGCCCTGATGGGTTCCCTACTTTTTTCTTCCAGTTGTATTGGGAAGTTTTAAAAGATGATATGGTTAAAGTGGTTCAAGAATTCTTTGGTGCCAAGTGCTTGCTCAAAGAAATCAATGCTACCTTCCTGGTTCTGATTCCCAAACTCTCAGGTGTGGACTCTTTTGATTCTTTTAGGCATATCCATCTTTTTAACTTTATTTACAAGATTTTTTCTAAAGTTCTTACCATTAGAATAATTAAAATCCTTCTGGGGATTACTGCTCCACAACAAACAGGATTTGTCTCTGGTAGACAAATCTTGGATTCCATCATAGCTGTTCACGAAGTCATACATTCTTTAAAAGATGGTAAAAAGGATGGCTTTTTGCTCAAGCTTGATCTATCTAAATCCTATGACAGGGTTGGCTGGTTGTTCCTTGATAACGTTCTTGAAGCTTTTGGCTTTAAGGACAATACTAGAAAGATAATATCTCAATTGATCTCCACCCCCACCTTTGTAGTGATGGTTAATGGTTCTCCCATGGACTTCTTCAAATCTTCTAGAGGGCTCAGGCAAGGGGATCCCCTCTCACCCATCCTCTTCATTATTCTTGCGGAGTGATTGGGTAGACTTATACATGATAAAAGAAGCAGAGGATTTTTTGTCGGGTTAAAACCTTCTTCTGGTCCCCTGATCTTCACCCATCAGCAATTTGTGGATGACACCATTCTTGGGGGAGAAGCATCGGTGAAGGAAGCTAGAAATGTGAAGGACATCCTCAATACTTATTCCAATGCCACAGGTCAACTCATCAATTGGAGTAAGAGCTCGGTCTTTTTTGTCAACACCCCTGAATGTAGACAAAGGAAAATTGTTGGTATCTTGGGCTGTAGTATTGGGACCCTCCCCTCTACCTACTTGGGGCACCCTATGGGGGCTAAACCTCCTGACCTCTTTTGGGACAAGCTCATTGACAGGTTCAATAGAAAGTTGGTTGGTTGGAAGGGTATCATTCTGAGTCAGGCTGGCAAGGTTCTTTTGATCAAATCTACTTTATAGAACTTGCCTACTTATGCCCTCAGCCCGTTCTCTATTCCTTCCAAAGTGGCTGATACTTTGGAGTCTATTCAGAAGAAGTTTCTGTGGGCTGGACCGGAAGGCAATAAGAAGTCCATGCTTGTGGCTTGGGAAAATATCTACAAACCCAAAAAGCAAGGGGCTTAGGGATTAGGCATCTGAAGTAGTTCAATAGGGATTTGCAAGCTAAACAGATATGGAGGATTTTCAACTCCAAGGGAGAATGGAGGGATATCCTGAAGGATAAGTATATGGCCAAAATCAATTTCAAGCAGTTCATCAGCAGGGATGATGACCCTAAGGGATCCAATATTTGGAATGGTATTATAAAGACTAAAGGGTTAACCATTGGGAAGGTGAAATGGAAACTGGGCAACAGTGAAGATATCAATTTTTGGCTTGATGACTAGCTTAGCATGGGACCATTATGGAACATTGAATAGTACAATAGATGGGCAATGATTTGCATGGAAAGATTTGGCTATAGGGTGAGAGACTACGGATGAATGAGGAGTGGGTGAACTTGATGGAGATATCACTGAAGCTCAAGCCATTGATGGACATGATCAGGCTCACTCCCTTGTCCCTTAGCAAGGATGCTATTGTTTGGGAGTCAAATAAGGATGGAAACTACACTATGGCCTCGGGCTATGAAACCATGCAGAGTAGAGTTCCTATCTCTGTCTGGGCCAAAGCTTGGTTTCCTGGCCTCACCCCCAAAATCAACATTTTTTTTTGGATTATGCTCCAAAACTGTATATTGATGGTGGACAACCTTATCGAGAGAGGGCATCAGATACCTAACCGATGCATCCTTTGTAAAAAGAAAATGGAAAGTGTTGATCACCTTTTCATTCATTGCCACTTCACTAGAAACATATGGTCTTCCTTCCTAGCTTTCTTCAAATAGACCTGGGTTTTTCCCAATAATATGACTAAGCTCTTTCAATAGTGGCAAAGTGGGGTGGCTAGTGATGTGAGTTAGGGCTTATGATTTGGTCTCTACCCCATCTCTGCTGGGGGTGTGGAAGGAGTGGAACAATCAAATTTTTAGGGAAAAAGAAGCCAATTCCAAGGTGGTTTTTCACAAAAGCCTTAATGCTTTGGTTGAAAACTATACTATCATTAAGGGCTACAACCCTCTTCTCAATACTAAGGAGGAAGTCCATAACAGGAGGGAGGACTATAGATGGAATCTTCTGCTTGAGGGCTGGTGCAAAGCCAACTTTGACAGGGCTGCGAAAGGCAACCCTGCCAGGCTGGAATTGGGGGAATCATCAGAAATGATCATGGGAAAGGCATTGTTTCCATTTTAGCTCCTCTTGGGATGCAAACTAACCACTTTGTGGAGGTGACTGTTTCCCATCAAACTATAAAGCTTGCTAAGGATATACGAGTTAGAAAACTGTGGCTGGAAGGAAACTCAAAGAACATAATTGACTGCCTCAACAAGAAAAACTTGCCAACCTGGATGATTGCAAATATTATCAACAAGAGAATCCAGTTTCTTAAGTCCTTTGAAAGAGTCTACATGGCTCATGAGTATGGGGAGGCTAATCAAGTGGCTAACAGGCTGGCCAATTGGGCTGTCAGGAAGGATGAGGTGAAAATATGGAAGGACAGACATATTATTCCACTTAAAATTAAGGATTTAATTGAAAGTAAGAGAATCCTGGGTAGATTGGGAAACATTAAAGTTTAATCATGACAGTTTATGTGTTAGGGGAAATGTGCCATCTTTTGAGGTGTAAGTACGCGAGCCAAAGTATGAATCACCTGGGCAATTGCCATTATTGCACTTTGAGGCTCGTTTTTGGGTTTATTTTTCATAATTTCATCGAAAGGATCAAGAATACTTCTCATTATTTCTGCTAATTTCAAAGTTCGCAAAGCTTTGTGAGCAGAGGAATTTTTCATAGAGGGAGAGGTAAAATGGTGGGGGAAAAACATAGGAGGGAACCTAATGATGAAGCTGAGAAGTGACAGAGGCATTTGAAGGTGTGGGGTATTTTGAGCAAAGGAGAGGTGACTTCTTTCATTGAAATATTGCATGGATGGAAACCCTCTGTTACCAAAACCATGGTTAAGAACTGGAACAAGGGGAGTGTCAAAATTGATGGGGTTGAGTTCACGGTGATGGAGGAGGTTATTTCTGTGGTTACGAGCATCCCCATTGTTGGGAAGAACTTCTATAGAGATAGGTGAATTTCAGGTCAAGCGATGACGGAATTCACCAAAGGAAAGGAGGAAAAGAAGGCTCTGGTGAAGAAGGGCACTTACTACCTGCCGAGGTCCATTAAACCGCTATGGTGGTTCATGCTGAGGGTGATAATCAAATATATTTTCTTGGACATGAGGTTCGACCGCATCTACTCCTACCACTTCGTGCTTCTCAATCACTTCAAGTCTGGAGCCAAAGTCTCTATTCCTTTTTACCTTTACTCATCTATCAATGAGAATATCAATGATTATAGGGAGAATCCTATCGACAACCCTGATTTCCATGAGGGGCTGTTGTTGTTGATTTATGAATTTTTTAAACCTAGAACTATCGGTAAAGAAATTAAGAAAGGGAGAAGGGGGAAGGAGGGAGAAGGGGGAAGGATGGCTCAGATGAGGAGCTTGACTTAGGTGAAGAAGAGTACATCCCTTATGATACTAAGCAGAGCCAAGATATGCATTCGGACATGGATGTAGAAGCTTCCCCTCACACTAAAATGGGGAAAAAGAAGATTAAGAAGGAAAAAATGGAGAAAAAGGAGAAACCTGACCCAAAGCAGAGCATTGAGATCTCTTATGATAGAGATTATGATGAGGAGGAGGAGGGAATGGAAACAAAGGGAGATAGTGTTGAAGAGGAGGAAGATATGATTGGGGAGGAGGAGGAAACTAAGGAGAATAAGAAGGGAAGGAGAAAAATCACTATTAAGATGCCTGTGGACAGAGATGAGGATACTGATGTAAATCCTGGTAGGAAGCAGAGGAAAAGGAAGAAGTTTGAAGAAGGCAATAAGGAGGAAGGGCAAGAGGAGGGGAAGGATAGAGAAGAGGAAGAGGAGAATCAGGGGAGAGAGGATGATCACGAGCAGGATTGTTAGGATCAAGGGACTGGCTAGTATACCTACAAGATCTCAGACAAAGAGAAGAGTGTAGTTTGGAGAGATTTCCATAATGTTTCTGTCAGGATGGGCTTAAATAGGGAGATGATGAAGACTTTGGTTAAGGAGAATAAGGTGGGTAAAAATCAAATGGAGGACCTTATCGACCCTGCCCTGGTTATTCTGAGTGACATCACTAAATAAAATCCCCAGATGGATGTGCTCAACAATGCCAAAAATAGTGTCATAGATAGTTATAGAACCACTAAATGGACCTACCATGAAATACAAGAGCTAAAATTTCTAGGGTAGGTAGGTTGGAGAGGGAGGATAACAATAGCAAGATCAGGCTTATTGAGGAGAAGAATGAAATGGAGAAGAAAATGGAGGATGTGAAGAAAAGAATTCAGAGTGTGGAGGGAACTCTATAGAAAATCATTGAACAAAGCTACAGCATCCTCAAAGCTTCAAATGACAACATTAAGGTTCTGATCAGTAAAATTGAGGAACACAGGGGCAGCAAGGAGGAGTCTCCCAATAGTAGTAAAGATATTTCTCCAGAGGATGGCCCGAGGAAGAGAACTAGATCCAAAACTTTGAAGAAGGATACCTAGGAACCGAATAAGGATCTAACTGACCTAAAGGAGGTGGCAGAAAAGGTGTCCAAGTTGGAGATACGTGTGGTTGAGAACCTCGGAGAGTTTTCTTGATCAGCTCTCCTGGCTTTGTTTGGCCTGGTTTTTTGTTTCTGCCCCTAGTTCTATTTTCTGGGATTTTTGTTTGTTTGATGGCAGACTGTGTCTGGCTTTCCTTTCTTGCTATGGCTATCTTATTTATGTTAACTTTCATTGCTTTATCTTTGATATACTTTAACACTGTAAGGGTTTCAAGGCCCCATTAAAACCTATTTTCCTTAATCAAAAACATAGGCATTCGATCAAATGCTTGTCAAACATTTACATGATCATAACATTCTAAAAATCCATTTGTAACTCAGTGGTATTAATTCAAACACTTTGCATACAGCCTTAGGTCATACTTATACCTCTGTCCTAAATTTGAAATTTGAACAATTTACTACTACAGAACAGTAGTAGAACTATAACAACATACACCCCACATTTAGATAACAATTTGCATTTAAAGTCACGACCCTCTGTAATTTGGATTCGCATACAATGATAGCAATTTCTACATTAATAAATGTTTCAGATATTATGACTATAACAAGTCTCCTAATATTAGTTCCAACTGGTAAATATTGGTTCCATTATCATTATAGGCAATGGCAATAACCTCAGGTCTAAGTCTTTGTTTACAAGCATAGAAAAACCCCAAGTAGTTGCATAGCTCCTCAAACTTCAAATATCAACATTTCTTCTAGTCACCAATCATCTATGTTGACATTTCTTCTATTGTTGACTTCAATTTGTTCCTCATCTATGTTGCTTGATTATCTTATACATGCTCTTATGAAGGATAGAATTGTTTCTACGTTGAAGGGTTAGGGTTTGATTTTAAGAATTAAACAAGTTATTGTCTTGAAGTCGTAGATCTAATAATACATGTGGTTTTTAATTTCTTTTGTTATTTTTCTTTTCCTAGATGTTTTGTTAGTTTGAGAGATATCTTTGCACTCATGACATAATATTTGTTAGGGTAAAGGCATATATCCATGTCAACATATTGAGACTTTTTTGGCATTGTCACTGCAATAGTATGGTCTTAGCAATTGGCCTGAGACTCTGCCCCATCCATGATGTATGCCATGTCAGTAGACCAAGTCAGGAAAATAACTGCCTAGTTTTATTGTCTATTTTCATTTTTTGTTCTATTAAAACTTTTAGAGAGTGTTAGTAATTCCTAACATGTTTATCCATTTAAAGCATATATTTCCATATGTATCTCAAGTCCAATACATGTTGTAATCTATGACTTGGGAATTTATACGCTACTCTTTCAGTAACATACAACTGTTATGTGTGCTATGCATTGCATGATGGGATCACTTAACAAAAACATTTCAATAGTAGATTGACAAGGAAATGCTAATAGGTTATTGACACACTATACACAAATGGTTGACCATTTTTAGTTTTGCAGGGAATTTTTTCTTGCCCTCTTTTTCAATCCATAGCTGGGTTTTTCTTTTGACAACATAGGAGTAGCAATTATGTAGTTATGTCTAGTTTTCAGTTAGGAGTGCTTGTGTTTTGAATAAGGTGGATGTATCTAGGTGTCTTCCAGTTTAGTAGTGACTCAGTCTTTCAGCTAGAGTGGTTGACTTTGGTATTGGTTTCATTCCTATCTATACTTGTCATTGAGATAGAACTGTAGTGGACTGGAATATGGAGGGCTTGTGGTTAGTTAGTCAAAATTGAAGTTACTTTTGTTGATGTAATAGAAGCGAGAGATATTCAAATGATTGGTCAATCAAAAGACAAGCCAGAAAATGAGTGCCACGTCACTTGACAATTAGAGATGTGATTTTTTAGAAGTAAATAAAAGGGTGCAACAGATTAATGATTTTATTTCAGAGTTGGTATTCCATAGAATGTTTTGCTAGTAGGTTATCAATCAGAACACAATTGTTAGTCAGCTTGTTTATAACTACCATTTGACATGCGTATATAAGATGACAATTAATCAACAAATAACAAAGTCGAGTAGAAAATATATATTAACAATAATACAACACCTAACTGTCTGTAGTAAAAAAACACTGTCATATGCACCCACTTTCAAAATAACCACAATTGCATAGCAAGGATTGATGAATCAAACTTTAAACAGGGATAATTAGACATATGATATGTTATAACATCAGCAAGACATGCTTCTAGTATCTCCTATCAAATCATATTAGTTGAGGTTATAGTCTTCTGTTGATATGTCGTTGAGAGAACGTTAACCACATTCTGACCTAGAAACATGGAAAACACTTAAATGCATCCCATATTTTTTACATCACCACATGTTAGCTGGAGTTATGAATATGGGGGCATTTGAACATAAATGATTTTACAAGAGCCTTCTATTACTAATACACCACAATTTCTTGAACTCACCCAAGCATATTTTATTTCAAGAATCAAGCAATAACAACAAAGTATGATGTAAACAAAGTGTGAAATACTATAAAATATAAAATAGTGTCTAGTGACTAGCATTCAAGTGCCTACGAATGAGAAGGATAAAATATAAAATATACATTATGTGATATATTGTGTAGTTTTGGTTATGAGCACATCTTTTTGCTTATGTGTGAGGGATAGAGATAGAGATAGATAGATAGAGAGTTTTCTTATGTGAAACTATCATTTGCATTTTTCTTGAGGAGCAGAATTCTGATGCTATGTTACATATTTGATGGGGACTATTGCCACTATTGTTGAACAAATCCTATTAACTGCAAATAATGCAAAGGTATGATTTGTGTACTTTAATCACCAATTAGTTATCAAAGTTCTTCTTGACTTGTAGTTTGAATGAAATTTTGAATACTTCTTGTCTTGTAAATCTCTGATTCTTCCCTTTGTGAATAGGATTGGCATGAGGGATTATTTGACAATAATTTAACATTCCTTTCACATTCATATTGAAGTCTTTTCAATCGATCTTGATATAATATTTTGACTGTTCCTATACACTACTTTCCATTGATAGTTTTGGTATTGTTTTGAAGGGCATTATGGTGAATTAGGCTCATTCCACTTTATGTTCCTATTGTTTCTTGTGGGATGAGTCTAAAAAAATGTATTATAGTATCCTATACTAACTTGAATGCAGGAGAAGTCAGATTCAATGGATGGTGATCACCAAATGAGAAAATGTGCTTGATGAAGGTATAGGGTACACAATGCCATGTGCAGGTCTGAGAGTTTTCTCTGAATATGGGCAACCTTTTATGTTGGATTGTGTTTACCTAGGTCAAGTGGATGGTGTTAGGACCTTTGGTTGGGCTCAGAAGTGATTCGGAGTGGTAGATTGAGAAAGCCCTAGTTTTAGGCACCTTAAAGTGAGGGTTTGATAAATGATTGATCAGATGAGCATGGAATCTCAAAAAAATGTGAAAATATGTTGATTTAGACCATTAATGAAGATTTTTTCATGTTGTGAGAGTTTGGAGAGCTGTGGTTGATAGTGTTGCTTTGATAACGTGGGCTAATTAGGCCTAATTCTAGTAGGCATGTGTATTGGATCAGAGTATCGGTCCAAAACAACCATATTTGGTTTTGAGATACGTTGGAGAACTCACAAATGGGTATCTAAATCCCTATTTTATTTTCCAAGTGTTTTGGAGTAAGTTTGACAAAAGTTGAAAAATACTTGATTCCAAGGGCTAATTGAATTAGGCCTAGTAAGGATAGTTTAGTCTTGGGAGTTTGATTCTCGAGATGAACCAGTACAAGGGATTGTAACCATTTTAGTTTAGATGGAAAAACTTGAAATCATGTTTAGTGGAAAGTACTAGTATACATGGTATGATTATTCTTTAAAGGGTACTAGCTCAATGGAAGAGCACCTACTTTACAAGTAGGAGGATAATGGTTCAATTCCATCATGCCCTAATATGACTAAATATATGACTAGATTAATGACTAAATATATGACTAAATTAATGACTAAATAAATGACCAAATAAATGACTAAATAAATGACCAAATAAATGACTAAATAAATGACCAAATAAATGATTAAATAAATGACCAAATAAATGACCAAATAAACTACCAAATGACCAAATAAATGACTAAATATATGACCAAATAAATGACTAAAATAGTTTAGTCATAAATTTGGTCATGAGATAAATGACCGGCGATAAACTACCACTGGTCACGTGACCAAATTTGGTCATTTATCTATAATTTTTGGTAGTTTATTTGGTCATATATTGCTATTTTTGTACTAGTGGGTCAATGCGAAGAGGAATCAACTGGTTATGGATAAAGAGGGAAAGGGGGTCTAATGTTTTAATTATAAATTAAAACAATAAATCAGAAAGATTAGGATAAAATAAAACACTTATCTTGAAATATAGAAGATCTGGAAATTGCTATTTTTTGGTGTCTGTACTGAGTTTTTGGAAATTCTACAACTGGATCTGGAACGTAAACACAAAGATGGAGAAAACTCAGAAATATTTTTCTTTTCTGAGCAAGGTCGACCTTGACCCTTTTATGTCGACCTTAACATGCACTGTTCTGACAGAAAATCTATTCATGAATCCCGAAAGTTTTTCGAAAAGGGTATCTGAATCTTCTCTATAATTCCATGTTCTACACCTTCACCTACAAGAAAAATGGTTTTGTTGTTCGGATGAGGGGTTTGACCAAGTTTTGGAATTAACCTTGAAATAGAATTGAAATGGAGAATGCTAGCAAGTAGTAGAAGAAGATCTAACAATGAAGCTATGATATTCAATAGATATGCAATTGTATTTGAAATGTAAACAAGGATGTTAATATGAAATCTTAGACTCAACATCAAAAACCGTAAATGTAAATCAAAACCTCTATGATTGTATGCTTGGAATCCACCTTGAAGGAAGAATGAATAGATCTTGCAAAGACTTGAAAACCTTGATTAAACACTTGGAAGCTTGAAAGTAGATGATAGATTATGCCTAGAATGATCCTCCTTCCTTTTTTCCTTTCTTGCTTTCTTTTCACATTCATCCATAATGTTAAAATGAGAGGAGAAGGCTTCCTTATATACTAGTCTAGGGCACAAACTTCTAGAGAGGCTGACATATGAGAAATAAATTCCCATTAGGCTCATACCCCTAGAAATGGACCCATATTAAATGTCCTTTAAGAGTCACCGCTTTGAAGCCTGAAGCAGCCGACTTGAAAGTAGAAAAAAAAGAACTTTCAAGCCTCCACCCACATCTGGTGCACTTTCCATTGAAAAAGGAGGACCTAGGTCAAGGTCAAGGTCGACCTTGACCTAGGGCAAGGTCGAGGTCAACCTTGAAAATATGCCAGGTGGGAAAAAATGTGCCCGGGGAGGCCCAATCAAGGTCCTAAACAGACATAGAAGATCGAAAAGGGGTAGAAATAGAGGACAACATGATAATGGCCCAAAAACACCCCCTAAGGAGGGCTAAACAATCTTAACATGGAAGTGCTTCCATTTTAAGATGATACATTAAGCCCCCACTTTAGTGGGAGTATGGAAATCAAACATACTCGCGGTAAAGTTAGAAGAAAGACACCAGTGGATCGCAATGAGGGATAACATCACTTAGTTGAGGACATGAGCCCCTAGGCCAAGGATTCTAACTCAACATACATGCACAAGGGTACGAAAACAAAGAGAAAATAAAGAAAAAATCTAAAAGACACAAAAAATAGAGGGGTTAGTACAAAAACAAACCCAAATCAACTAGTAAAGGAAATCTTGCTATGAAATTCTTCCTATACTAATATTATATTTGGAAAGCTATCATAAAAGAATAAATTACTACATAAGAAAGACAAGAGAAACACTATAAATAACATAGCCTCATGATCTAATCCTACTAGCATGAAAGAGAAAGAGAAAAAAGAGAGAGAGTGATTACCATGCCCAGTAAGATGCCCACCTTACCATGAATCACCAAGGAGGGAGAGCCCAACAGGTAGCCAAACCAGATAGTTCACCCATAAACTATGCTTTGTAGTTGTAATGCATCTTCTGACGACTTTTGGAATACCCATAGATCCACATTCTTGTATCACTATGGAATATAAAATGTGTGTCTCTTCAGGATTTAGCAACTTATGTGTGTTACCTTCTGAGGATTTAACATATTTGAAATTGAAAATGCGTGTCTCTTCAAGATTTAGCAAATTATGTGTATTACCTTCCAAGGATTTAGCATATTTGAAATTGAAAATGTGTGTCTCTTCAGGATTTAGAAACTTATGTGCGTTACCTTCCAAGGATTTAGCATATTTGAAATTGAAAATGCGTTTCTCTTCAGGGTTTAGCAACTTATGTGTGTTACCTTACGAGGATTTAGCATATTGCAAAATGTAAACTATAGTATAAGGAAGACCCTATATATGCCCCCCTCCTTATCATGGCTACCTCATAAATAGAATAAGAAGAGAAGGAGGATACCTACTTCACAAAGTAAGGAGATATCCTATTAACAACAATGTACACTATATTCTTAGCAAAGAGTATTGACCCTTACATCGAAGAACATAGATAATTATAAAAAAGGATATGTCACTTATGGAAAAAGGATACTTAAAGAGAAAGAGATCTTATCAACAATACCCCCACCGTAGAGGAGTTCTTTTGGATAAAATATCATCTTTCAAAGAATAGCAAAGAGGGATCAAAGATTCAATCATCAAGCCCCTTGTGATCAAGAGGAAGATGAATCATGGAACGAAAGAATCAAACTCTAATCCCAAAGCAAGGGAAGAGTTTATAAATAACATAATTTGAAAAATAAAGAAGAGGTGATGACTTAGGACAACAACCTCTCCCATAAAAGGATATCCATAGCCAAGACATCAGTCAGTATAAGGAAATAATGTTGCAGAATAAACAAATGCCACTAGGCTAAGGAAAGTAGATCCTTAGATAGAGAGAAAGAAGGAAAACCTTGACCCCCAGGGATGAAAAAAGAGATACCTTTTCAAAACAAAGGTCTTTAGAAAATATATCATGAATCATAGAAGAGAGCTATGGATGATTATGAGAAAAGGAAAGATATCATAATACAAAACCATAGGGATAAAATAAAGAAAGAATAACCAATTAAGCTCAAAAACAAATACATGCTAAGAGCATAATGGATCCTAGAAAAATGGAAGTAATACCTCTTTCCCCTCAGTCAAGAGACAAGAGGAGAAAAGATCTATATTATATAAGAATGAGGGGTATTCCCCGTATGGAAATTATGAAGAAATTGTAAAACCGCACGAGTGAGATATAATTCCTAAAGTGGCTCTTTCTCTAACATACATCTTGAAATGCACACAATCAGCAAGTAAATGTGTATTACTATAGTGAAAAAGGCATTTGTACTTGGAGAGAGAATCTTTCAGCATAGGTTTAAATATTTCTTTATTAGAATTCA